>APFE030533145.1:0-20993 GCA_000404065.3 Pinus taeda
TGTATGGAATAATTTTTTCATGAGCTGCTACTAGGTGTAGATATGAGTCAGCTAAATCTTTCAAGGAAGCCTCTGATTTTCTAGTTGAATCTGCGGCAACTTGTACTGATACTGTCTCAGGCTCCTCTGCTTCAGTTAAATTATATATGCTTTGCCAACTTGTGTTTCCAAGGCCAAGACATGTAGTGTCTGAAATCAATCCCTTTTTGCTTAGTCCTGGATCACTAGTGGATTGCATTGTTACTGCGGGAGCCACTGCTGCCACGGATCTCTTGGATTTCTTTCCCATTTTGCTTGAACTTGCTGTTTTGGCGGAGCTCTACGCAAGGAATAAAATGAACGTGATATAGAGAATAGGTGGTGTGAGCCAGTATGAAGGAATTATATCAATTAGCGAGCAATGAAAAATTAAAATAATACTACCGCAGATACAATCTCAGGGAAGATCTCGCCATAACTGCTTCATTATTTGGCTGCTTAACCTGTCAATCATTTTAAATACCCATTGTATCATTTATATGCCAAATGATTCATTCAAGCATGGCTTGAGTTTTTTGGCGAATAATCACAAGTAAATTGTTATCGGGAATGGGAAGGCTTTTAATAATAATCCAAAATAATGCATGCAAGCCTTTTAAATCTATTTTGAAACTCGCGCCTTGATTTATCGGATCGCAATCGGATATGTGCTCAGTTTGTAATACTTATGTTATTGCAAAATAGTCGATCCCCGATGGCGATACACCTTATCACATCGGGAGATTTTAAAGGTGTCTTAACATGCGTTGCATTATATCCCCCAATTGCTGATAGCGATATCGCAATGGATAAATATGGAAGGGCCTTTTGTTATATTTGTTGCTTGCCTTTCCCGATAACTGATAGTTATTCACTTTTCGGATCGGGGTAAGTCAATGGGTATTTATATTATGTTTTCTTTGTTGTTGCAATATGTGATCTTATGATCGCTTTATCGCAATAAATAAAGAATTTTATATTTATTGATAAGACCGATTTCATATTTGTTCAAAAGGTTTATAATATAACATTTCCGTTTGACCTTTTGATGAAAGATTTTGTAATGATGAGTTGATACCAATTTTATTCCCACATCTATGTTTTAAAAGGGACCCATTTCAATATTATAGTTAGAAAGAAAATTTTTATCAAATGGGGGGTTGTTGTACAGTACAACACCTACTTACATCCTTGTATGTTAGGTTTCATTTTTTAATATTTTGATTACATGCATCAATCTTGTATGTTGATTACAAGAACTGATCTATTATGTTTGACTACATGCAATTATGTGTATTTGTAGTTGGTTTGGCACTTCCTATGCATACTACTAGTTGCATGTGGCAATTTTTACAATGTAGTAATGGTTGTTTTCATGCATAAGGTCATAGCATGCATTGTTGATATGGGATTGCATTTATGATTGGATCTTAGATGGAGTAATGTTTATGAGTTGATACATTTACTCATGTATGTCTATATGTTGTTATGATTATGTTATACATGTATCACACTTATTTGGTAATATTGTAGACAAGTATTATCCCTGAGCTATAGTAAGATATGTTGGTTTATTGTGATTTGGTTTATCTAACATATTATGCCTTGTAGGAAGAAATAGAAACTAGCTAGCAAGATGGTTGAGTATAGAGACTCTCTTATGAATCCGAAGAGCAGTATGCTGTTGGGAACCCCTCTGACTTTTAAGTTACACTGATAATTTTAAAGGAGGATATAATTAGTTGTAAGGTAGATAATGAAAGAATCATAAAGTCATGGGAAAAGTTACCAGAGGTAAATGTAGTAATACTTCAGATTTTATCGGATTTGTAGTGAAAAGGAGCACTACAGATCAGTCATAAACATGAAGATAAAACTAATGGGGCATACGGTAGTAGATCTCATGATGGTCATCAATCATATAGAGATTATACAGTTAGACATGGCATATTATTGGATATTCCGAAGAGGAGGAGGGATAGACATATATGATTCTAGTTCTGATTTATATAGGCACTATGATCATCTCTGGTATCATCAATATAGGAGGAATAATAGGGTATACTTGTCGGACGAATTTAAGAAGGAAAAACCACCTACCTTTTATGGAGAGATAAACATATCACAAGATGAAGAGGCTTGACTGTTTGGCTTGAAGAAATTCTTCAAGTTGCACAACTACTCAGAGAACATGAAAGTTAGAGTGGCTACCTTCAGTCTTAAAGGTAAAAAAAACATTTTGTGGGAAGATGTGAAGCACGTCAGAGATATAAATGAGTAAGATCTAACCTGGAGTGAATTTGAGCATCTATTCAAGAAGAATTATTTTTCAAAGAGATACTTCGATGACAGAGAAAAGTAATTCTATGAACTAAAAATGGGATCCATGACAGATGATGAGTACACCAGTAAGTTCTTGGAATTGTTGAGGTATGTGCCTTACCTCAAGGAGGAGAAGGGTAAGATTGAGAGATTCATTTGTGGACTACTGGTTGCATTCAAATACAAGATTCAATTCAATTATCCTAGATCATTGGAGGATGCCATTTGAAATCTAAAGCATTGATATGAAAAATCAAAGCGCAGAATTGAGACTAAGCCAGACTGGAGAGGTAATGTAAAGAAGAAAGGAAAATGGGATAAAAAGAGAGAAAGGCCAGAACGTATACATAACAAGGAGAATGTTGCACCACCTAAGAGTTGCAATGCATCCAATAGAGGAGAGGGACATCAAGCTCAAGAGAAGAACAAGGATGGAGGATAGAAGCCCCATAGAGTGTTGAAATTGTGGAAAAGATCATCGCAGGAGAGATTTTCTACAAAATCAGGGTGGTGGACACTAGATATGTAGTGCATAGGAGGTGCAAACTATTGGAGATGTTTGGCAGAGTATTCCTCGTATCTATGCATTTGTGGGCAAAAACCATGCAGAACATCATGCATCTGTGATTGAGATGGATGATAAGCTTTGTGATCAAGTTATTTCTATATTGAACCTAGATCTAAATATAAATATTTTTGTCCTAGATTGATGGATAAATGTTGTTTGAATAAGGAGTTGCATGTAGAGTCTTGGTTAGTGCAGTTGGCTACAGGTACAATGGAGCGAGTGCATCATTAGGTAAGAGCTTGGACACTTGACTTAAATGGTATGTCTACAATAGCACATTTGAATGTATTACTAATCAATTCATATAATATGTTATTCGACATGGATTGGTTCTATCTACATAGAACCAAGGTTGACTACTATGGCAAAGCTATTGAGTGTGTTAATGAAAATGGAGAACCAATAGTCTTGCAAGGGAAGAAGAAAGCCACATCAGTTAGGTTGGTGACAACTATGCAAGCAAAGCGTAGCCATAGGAAAGGGTGTAAGCTATTTGCAATACATATTTCTATTGAGAAGATTAAGGAGATTAAGGATGTAGATACGTTGAACAGGTACCCAGTGTTGCAGCAGTTCAGTGATGTATTTCCTGAGGACATTACAAAGTTTTCACCTCACAAGGAGCTAGACTTTTCGATTGAGTTAGTTCCAGGGGAATCTCAAACATCGAAATAACATTACAAGATGATTACATCTCTGTTGGTTCAGTTAAAATTGTAGTTGAAGGAAATGTTGGACAAGGGCTACATTAGGCCAATTGTATCACCTTGGGGTGCATCGATCTTTTCTATGAGGAAGAAATATGGTATCCTCAAATTATGAATTGATTATAGGAATTTGAACAACGTGACTATCAAGAACTGATATCCTTTGTTGAGGAGTGATGATTTGTTCAATTAGTTGAAGGGAGAAACAATGTTCTCAAATATTGACTTGAGATCCAAATGCCATAAGGTACACATGAAAGATGAGGGAATTTACAAGACTGGATTTAGGACTACGTATGGGCATTATGAGTTTTTTGTGGTTCAATTTGGCTTAACTAATTCTCCAACTACATTTATGTGTTTGATGAATAGTGTGTTGCGTCCATATTTGGATAAGTTCATCATTTTCTTCATTAATAATATACTAGTATATTCTAAAAATGAGGAAGAGCATGTTGAGCAGTTAGCAGCGGTGTTGAGAGAGCATCAGTAGTATGGGAAGCTCAACAAATGTAGTTTATTTTAGACTGAGGTGCACTACATGGAACATGTTTTCTCCAAGGAAGGCATTGAAATAGGTCAAGAGAAGATAAGGGCCATCATGGAGTGGGTAGTTCCTAAGAGTGTGGATGAGTTGAGATCTTTTATTGGTTTGGCAAAATATTATAGGAGGTTCATTAATAAATTCTTGCATATTTATTATCCCATTACATCCTTGCAGAGGAAAGGTAAGAAGTTTGAATGGACTGAGGAGTGTGAGACTAACTTTGAACAACTTAAGGAGTTGTTGACACATGCACCAGCACTATTGATTGCAGATCCAGATAAGGAATTTGTGGTATGCATAAATGCTTTCAAGAGAGGGCTTAGTGGAGTCCTTATGTGCGACAAACATGTGGTATGCTATAAGTCTTGGAAACTAAACAATTATGAGTAGAACTATTGCATGCGTGATCTTAAATTAGCAGTGATTATAAATGCATTGAATATGTGGGGGCACTATATTCTTCATAGGTAGTTTGTTCTTATGAGTGATCAAATTTAGTTGAGGTATTTGTTTGACCAACTGAATCTGAATGTGACACAAGCTAGATGGTTGGCCATGATCAACGACTTTGATTCTGAGATAAGGTACATCAAAGGAAAGGAGAACAGGGTGGTAGATTCTCTCAACAGATGGGTACATGTACATCACTTGGTATCTATGAGCTCCTATGGGACAGACTTACAAGATTTGATCTTGCAGGTAAGACAATAGGATGTTAGGTATATGGAGATTGTGCACAAGTTGTAGCAGGATGATAGTACAAGTATAGATATAGGTCATGGTACAGGTAAATGTACATGGTACATGTACATCTATTGGTATAGGTGCAGGTGGAAGTACAAGTATAAGCATAGGTACATGTACGGGTGTAGGTGCAGGTGCACAGGGCATGAACTATTGTCTTACAGTAGAGGCATTGGCCAGGTTTTGAGACAGAAAATATGTATGAGACAGTAGCGAGATAAAAAATGGTGATCTTGAGGGAGTTTCATGCAAAACCTTATTTGGGTCACCCAAGTTATCAGAAGACACTCACAGTGGTGAAGAGACATTATATTGGCCGAATATGAAGAGGGATGCAACATAGTTTGTGGCAAGATGTTTTGACTATCATCAAGTGAAAGAAGAGTTCAAACACCTAGATGGAATGCTACAATTGATCGTTATTTACGAGTGGAAATGGAAGCTCATTTCCATGGATTTCATCATAGGTTTGTGAAAGTAGCCAAGCAACATGATTCCATCATGGTCATTGTGGAAAAGTTGACAAAGTTTGCACATTTTATTCTAGTGAAGTATATATACTTAGCAAGTGATGTGGCAGAGGTATTCATAAAATACATGGTGTCCTAAGAGGATTGTGTCAGGCAGGGATGAAAATTTCACTTCCAAGTTATGGAAGGAGTTATTTGCAAGTTTGCGCACTGAGTTGGCCTTCAACACATCTTATCGCCTGCGAACAGATGGACAAATGAAGAGGTTCAATAGGATATTAGAGTACATGTTGAGAATGTATGTGATGCATCAACAATGAAAATGGGAAGAGTATCTCCCTTTTGTTGAGTTTTCATACAACAACAATTATCACGACTTATTGAGGATGATTCCTTTTAATGCATTTTATGGGAGGAGTTGTAATGCTCCCATTAGTTGGAGTGATCTGGTTAGTAGACTATTGATTGGAGCAAACTGGAAGACATGGAACAAGAGATGTAGGTTATCCAAAAGAATCTTAAGGTAGGATAGGATAGGAAAAATAGTTATGCAGACATGAACAGGTTGTTCAAGGAGTTCCAAGTTGGGGAATGGGTTTACTTGCTCATCAAATCGAGGAAGAGCTCATTATGGATTGGATCATGTGCCAAATGGAACCATGATTTTGTGGACCCTTTAGTATCATTGATAGGATTGAGATAGTAGCCTATCAATTCTCACTACCTCTAATAGTGAAAGTCCATGACGTTTTCCATATCTCATTACTTAAGAAGTATGTTAAAGATTATGATCATGTGATTGACTAGTATGTACTACAGGTCGAACCTGATGCATAATTTGAGCCGAAGCCTCATTATGTATTGTAGAAAAAGTTGCTCATGCTCCAGAACCAAGAGATAGAGCAAGTTAAAGTGAAATGAGAGAACTTTGGACCCAATGAAGCTACATGGGAGATGTGGATCAAATGCAGGCCATGTATCCTTCCTTGTTTGTAGGTTGAGGCAAAGCAACTTTGATGTGGTGATTTGGTAATTTCTCATGGTGGTTGGTAGTTGCTTTATGGTGGTTTAGTATTTTCTTATGATGCCTTGGTATATGCTTCATGTTGGTTTAGAATTTTTTTTATGTTGGTTTAGTATATGATTTATGGTGATTGATATATTCTTTAAGATGGTCGATATATGCTATATGATGTTTTCATATATATGGTTAGATATGATTTCAGTATATGTTTGATATATGATTTGATATATGATTTTGCATATGTTTTTGGTATATGTATTTTGATGATGTTGTTATATGTACACATGTGTATGGATGTAAATATTGTAATGAGCTGTGTTATAAAGCTGCACTATGTGGTATGGGTGTTATGTTATTATGATATCATGTGGTTATGTTATCATGATGTAATGATGTCATATGAATTGGAACTCAGTAGGATGATCATTGTAAATACAATAATGAGCTGTGTTATAAATATCCACTATGTAGTATGTTGACATGTTGTCATGATGTTATCTCTTGAGGAGATCTTTCATTGTAAATACTACATCAAGTTGGGTAAAGCTCCATAAGTAGTATGTATTATTCAGCATGTTGTTGAGGTATATATGTGATTGAACACCAAGGGCGGTGTCCCCCAAGGGGGAGGGTTCTATAACAACCTTGGTGAAAAATCCATGTAATAAATGTTAAAAGAAATAACCATGAATGACTTGGACACTTATTCAAAGTTGAATATTGGGAAACATATCCTAGGTGGTGTTTATTTTGTTGTTTAGGGCTAAGGAAATAGGCAAAGTCAATGGATAAGGAATTAAAAGGCATTATGGCACATTTATTTATGAAAATAATGCAAATTAGGAGAAAAAGGAGGTGAAAGGTCATAGGTTGCATGTGACGAGGAAAATGAAGGAAATAATTGAAAATGAATAAAATAGAGGCCTCATTAATAAAAAGGATTATGAGGATTTGTGGATAACTTTTTGTGAGTTGAGTGTTGAAGATCTCTCGCATACTCTTGGATACTTAAATATTTCTTGGAGCACTCTTGGAGGGTGTGGCATGCTTGGATTTTTAGAGCAAGAAGGAAAACAAAGAGTAAGAAAGTACAGGCAGGCATTGACATCAGCAACTACATCAGATTTTCTTGCAGGTACCGAGTGGAATGTATCATTTCTTCACTAGTTTTGGCATGCACGGCATATGCATGTGGTTTCTTGGTTGTGATCTACCATTGGCATGGAATATTGCCTGCATTGAAGTGGATTACCTAGCTTTTCAATTTCCTAGATAGTCATGGTGATTGTGAGTTTACTTCCATTGTTTGTTTTTTTTTGGTTCGCATGTTTCCTTAGATTGGGTTGATTTCTTAGTCCTCGAAGCCCTAGTTGAACAAACACTTTGGAACCCCTATAATAGATTCAGTTGAGTTACTAGTACAAGAATATTTGGTTGGAAAAACGCTCTAGAATCCATTAGTGGGTTGAGTTACTATTCCTGGAAGCCTTGATTGGACAAACGCTATGGAAGCCCTGGATAAGTTGTGGGTTGAGTTACTAGTTCTAGAAGCTGTGGTTGGAAAAATTATCTACAAGCCCCATAAGGCTTGGATGGAGACCGTTCTGATGATATTTTTTGTGATTTCATACTGTGAGGTGGAATCATTGTTTTATGGGTGAGGCGGATGGCCTCTGGAAGCCTTGAATGAGTTTTCATTGATGTGTTTTATGAGATCCCACATTCATGCTTGGAATGTGGAATGGGGGTGAATAGATGAAGAGATATTTGGCTCAACCAATCTATGGTCGGGTCGAATGTATTAGTCCCATGTCCAATTGGTTCATTGCATTCATTAATGATAAATCCATTCTTTTGATTTTCATGTGAAAAGGTACTGATGTATTTATGGATTTGATGGCTGATCTATTTATTGTATTTATGTTGCTATTATGTTGGTTATATGCAAATTTTATGACAATAGCTACGGATGGCTTTCAACATGTTTTTACTTATATGTGAATGGATAATGTTCCTATAACCTAATAGATGATAATGAAAAAAATGGCATGAGGGAAAAATGGTTCATAGTGATTCTTAAATAAGTATGAGATCCCTACACTTAGTTCTATTGTTTACACCCATAGGTTACATGTCAATGATATGTTTGACGAAATGTCTTTCATGGCTAGTAGGGATCCATTCAAGATCTTGAACACGTATTTTCTTTAGTACTTTCATCTGCCTGTTAGTTTACTGATTTGAAGAAATGGATTGGTTCCTACGCTCTGAGCCTGAAAAGGTGGCTTAAATCCCAGGGTCAGTGATAGATTATTGATAATTTCAGTCTACATTCTCTAGCAGGTAGGCCTCTGAGAGTGACTTTAGGTTTTAGGTCACTCCCTTTCCCATAAAATTAGGGCGACGACGGCCCAAGGGAGCTAAAACAATAGTGGGACTCAGGGACATATTGTCTAAGTGGCTCGCTTGTCTTCTTAGGGTTCTGTTGATTATGCTGAATGTCTCTATGGTGTGTTTCTACCAGTTCCACTGTCTTAATGTGACCTAAGAGGTAGAATCATATCAAAGTGGCCTCTCGTTGCATGTTTACCTTGTCTTGCCAGTTCCTTGGGTAGATGTGGGAGGAGGGTGTTAGAGAGTCCAACAAGAGATGGTTTTTGAAGTGATAGTTTTCACAACCTAAACTTCCATCTTCCAAATAATCCTAAACCCTGAAATGCTATGATGTGATAAAAATTTCATGTAGGGTTGGAGGAAGAGAGATATTGTAAGATAGAAACAAAATATGAGAAAATAGAAATTCATATATTGAACTAGTTGGGCATTGCTACGGAAAAAGGAGGAAAAGTATGAACTAATAATTAACATTTCTAATAGAAGGGAAGCTTGAGGCTTAGGGGGGATTGTTGTGACAATAGATCATTTGGTTGAGAGGAGCGTTCTTGCTCCTATTATATTTTCACTTTTTTTAGATAATTGAATAGACTACTTAGTTAGAAAGTCTTTAAAAATTATGATTTTTTAGATATATTATGGTTGTATGCACAAGAAGAAGAGTATGTAGATGATAACATTTATGCAATTTATCAAAATATTTTCAATTAAATAAGCATATAATTTTTTCCTCTCTAAATAATCTAAATAATGTTAAAAAGGAATCTTTGTTACACCTTTAAATAAGGAGTAGGATTAGCATAACAGTAAAAAATTACAAAAGGAATTGTTTTTTGCTAACCTTTAACAAATGTATTTCCTACATAATGTGTAAAAACCCTCTTAAGGAGAACATGGAGAAACTCATAGTTTAGGAGTCTTACAACTAACTCCCTTGAAAGCAAGAATTTTCTTAGAAGTAGTTGACGTTGAACATGGCCGAGGGCTAGTATGGAAGGTTTTGGGTTATTAAAATTAAACCAAGGAGAAGAAAAGTTGAGCATGAAGGCTTAGTGGAATTTACTGATTAGAAATAAAATAATTAGAGACCTACTATAATGCCAAATATGTATGAAAAGAAACAAAATTAAGTTATTTAAAACAGATAGTACAACTACATAACATACATAGAGATGAGACTAATAAGTTATATAGAAACAAAGCACTTTCTAACCATGAAATATTATTTTCTCTCTTATTGAAAATAGACCTAGGTTGAGTATGCCTCATATATTTGAGGGAAATTTTCAATTCCAGAAATAAATTGAGAAACATTACATCTATATTGTCTTCTAGTAATTAAAAAGATTTCATCTATAGAACCTAGTAAATCAAATACTCAAGAAATTTTATATTGCTACAACACAATTGTTAAGGAAACATCGTCATAAGGAAATATAATACATGTATCTCAATTATATCATTTAACGAGGACCTAGAAAGAATACATGCATACTTAATATTTGTTAAAAAATGAGTAATAGAGACTCTTCACACACTAGTAAAATTGAGTAACAATAGACTCAGTATTAGAAATTAAATATAAACATTTCATTTTAAAAATTAAGCCAATTATGCCTATGGAAATGGTAGGCTAGAGAATTTCATAGGGCCATAACATCCTTGCAAAAAAAAGAAAAAAAAATAAGTTTAGTTGATAGTGTGGTACCTGGAATAAACCAAGATATGGATAATCACAGGATATTTTCCCCACTTTCCTTGAGATAACAGTAAAATGCTAGGCTTGGAACACAAATAAGTAAGAAGGATTTGTTAGTAAGTAGGAGCTAAATTTAATTGCAAACCTTAAGAAATATTAAGGGATTTATTTCCATATATTACCTAGGAAATTTTTTTAAATGACGAGACTCTTGGTTTGTGCAAGAAATAAATTGTTGTCAACAATGTCACAAGGAAGTGTTTGAAGTAGTCAATGTTCAAAATATAAGCATCGAATATAAATTTTAAGAAAAATAGAATAATCGTAACAATTAAGTATAGGGTAACAAAAACAATTCCTCTGAAACTATTGTCCAAAATAACTATTCATAGGAGCACAACAACTCCACTAAGGTTTATTTAACTAGAGGTGAAATTTAAGAGTAAAGTAAAACTAAAAAAAAACACCAATCAGATAGGTGAGGGAAATACAAATAAAACAAAAGGATAAATGTGAATGCATGGTGAAATACATGATAACAACTATTATATGGTGAAAAATAGTGCCAAACTCGGAGCCAAAAATCAAGTTACTCTCTCTAGATGAAAATTGGCATTAAAAGTCAAATAGATCATTGCATTATGTGGGGAAACCATAAAACATTAAAAGGAATGGCGAGAGAGCCCATTTCAAGTGCCCCAGACCTGAACAGAGGATACAAATTTTGTGATCTATCAAACCATCTTAAAACTCTAAGAACGTAATTGAAATAATGACCCTTAATTAAAAAATATAATAAACATTCTAAGGTTTCCCATTATCTATAGCATTAGACTGTTAATTGATTAAACCACCACTTAAAAACACCGTATTTCTTGAATCAATCATTCTACCTCAGGAAGGAGAGTAAGAGTGTGTGAGTAGAGCATAAAATAGAATGCCAAAGGGTTTGATAACCTAAGAGGAGGAAAATCCCTCAAAACTTGGAGAGTATCGAGTTACTAAACTTAGTAATGTGAATAATGAAGAAGGGGAGGGGGGGGGTGTTAAAATATGTAACTAGGTTCAACCTTCACAATGACATATGTAATTATGACATATCAAGTTGGCATAGATGAAGGGACAAGTCAGCCTAAAGATAGAAATTTGTACCCCTCAAAATCCTATCAATTATAAGGAAATCGAGCTTATTTGGACACACTCTCAAGAAAGTTTGATCTCCTAGGATAGAAGTTGGAAAAGGGATGAAAAACAAGAAGAAGAGAAAGATCAAAATTTTTTGCCTCCCTCTCTCTCTCTCTCTCGTGTTAGTTTTTTCTACATATTATAGGCAAGACAAAATTCTGAAGCTAATTCTAGGTCAAATTTGTGAACTGTGAAGCTACTTCTATGTCGAAGTTGTGGAGATGCAAGGTTGAAGTTGTGAAGCTACAAGGTCAAAGTTGTGAAGTTGCTTCTAGGTCCAAGATGTGAAGATACAAGGTCAAAGCTATGAAGTTTCCTCTATGTTAGAGGTGTGAAGCTGCAAGGTCAGAGCTATGAACTTTCATCAAGGTCAAAAATGTGAATCTGCTAGATCGAAGTTGCAAAAATTAGTTCTAGGGGTTGAATTTGCTCAAGAAATTATTGGATGGTTGAAGTCTATTGTTAGAATCTATGAAAATAAATAAATAATGTTGACTTGGTCTTGTATGAATCTTGGTCAATGGTCAGAGGTCTTTAAAATCATCAATTGGAGTTATATATGAAGAGAAGAGTTCTTGTGGGTTTTCCTATCAAAAGGAGAGATTTTTTCCCTACTTGATAACCTATATCTTGTGTCCTCTTGTGTCATTGTCATTTATTGTTTGGTAGATGTTTGATGATAAGAAAAAAATAATAATAAAGCTACTCAAGATAAGTAAAAGGATATTACAAGCAATTATCAAGGTAAGATAAATCACCTAGTTTAGTTGCCCTTAGATTTCTCAACATGGTATTAGAGCTAAGGTGATGAGACAAGAAAATTAATCTAAAAGAAGGACACTCAAAGGCTCAAACACTAGAAGGATAATCAAAAGGAGTATCAACAAAGATCAAAACATTGACATCATAGCATCAAGAAGCCATTCACAAGGACCAAGTACAAGCAAAGAACACCTCAGAAATCTAGCTTATCAAAATAAGGGTTTCTCACTTGAAGATTTATTGGGAAGCTCAAACATCATCATCAAAGAATACCTCAAGGATCCTACCTATAACAAATATACATTGTTGCATTTCGAGGTCTCTACATTCAAGGGAAGAAATAAGAGGCGTTTTCATCATCATCGAGGAATCTGGGTGATCTCCCTCTGTTTGAAGGATCACTTTTGAAGGAAGACATATACATCAAGAAGGCATCTTCTATTATCAATATCATCATGAAAATCAAGGATTAAAGTTGAAGATATTTTCATAAGGAGAATATTGACTAGACAAGTAAGTACATTTATATTTATGACTAAATTTTATATTAAAATTACTTCATTTTGCAAGGAAATAAACAAGTTAGTTGGGTCATCAAACTTTCTTGCATGGAAGAAGAGGACATATTGATCCCCATAGAAAATGAAGTCAATGAACATGTTAAAGGGATCAATTACTAAGCCTCTAGAGGAAGAAGCTTAATATCTAGCAACGTATGTGAAATGGGAAGTAAAAGCTCAAATGATCCTTATAGAATACACCAAATATCCCCTCATACCCTATGTATCAAAGTTGGAGACATCAAAATAAATACATGATAAATTAGAAGAATTATTATCCATAAGTCTTGTTGGAGAACTGATATCATTAAGACAATAACTCTACAAGATTAAGATATCAAATGAAGAGGGAATAGCCTCATACTTTATGAGGGTATCAAAAATAAGAGACCAACTACAAAAATTGGGAGAAATAATGTTCAATAAATAAATTACCACAATAGTGCCAATGTACCACTCGAGGAATGGGGCAACTTTACATCAAGCATATATAGAAACAAGGAAGCTACCTCATTCAATAATGTTTTTTCATTATGTAAAATTGAAGAAACCAAGCTAAAGGAAAAAGGGATGTACCATCAAATGACCAAGCACAAACATTTGCTGCCATAACTAAGAAGAAAGAAAATTTTGGAAGGTTTGGTTCTCAAAAAAAGAGCAAGAAGGATATGTCGAAAATCCAATGTTATGGTTATCGTGAATATGGGCACTACAAGAGAAATTTTCCTAAATTTAAGAATGACGACAACAAAATAGGAAGGGAAGAATCCCATATCACTGAAGAAGTGGAAGGAGATGAAAAGAAGAATTCAAAGAAAGAGGAAGTAAAATGTTTCTACTATGATTAAGATCATCTCCTCCACCGAGTTCTTTTCGTTATAGCTATCAATGTAGGAAACATTAGAAGCATACTAGGATGCATCATTCTCAGGAGATGAAATCATAATAGCATATGATTCAAGCAATAGCTCAAGAAATCATTACAAGAAGCTTGAAAGACAGTTGATGTAGAAGTCTATAATAGTCATCAAAGGAGCTCTTGGTATCCTCAATGAAAACATTAGTACTTGTTAGCCCTGAGATGCAGTGCTGATTTCTTGAAGGATGAAGGAAAACACCAACTCTAGGGATAACCTAGGTAACATAATCCCATGAAACCTTCGCCATGTTGGTAAAACCTTGATCCATTACAATGGGTTGGGAGCCCACACTTGCTATACCCTTGGCCCCTTAAAAATCATTGTTGGGAAGTCCATACTTACTCAACCTTTGTCACATTTCAATGGAGACTAATAAGAATATTTATAGGCTTCTTCCATCCAAATATAAATTTCATAATACCATGGGCCCAAAACCAGTAGCTATGGAATATCATTCCCAAGCCAAGGTGAATACTAAACATTGAATCACCTTAACTAGATTCATTGTACCCTTGTTTTGGGCAGTTGTTAATTTTGTTTTTCCATAAATATATTATTAAAAATGTATTTTATATTATTTACATTAGAAGAGAGTTAAGATTGTGTTGAGTAGATTTAACACATGGATCTTCTAGCAAGAATATAAGTATCGTTCATTATTTTCTTTTGACCCAGCTTCAGTATGTGTTGCTGGAGACATTGTTTGCTATGAAAGAGTTGTTGAGTTTGGTGATGATGTTGTCATTTTTGCATAAGTTTCCATTTCTTTCTAGCTTAATTGATGGGTTTTCAGGAAATCACTTCCAACACATTACATTTTATCATATGTAGTTGATTGAGTTCAGTTTTTTCTTAATTATTGTTTATTACTTGATCAACACCTAGTTTTTCTATATCTTATTGTCACTTTTGCAAAGCTTATCGTACCCCTAGTTGTAAGGCTAAATGTAGAGGATTTAAGGATACTCTTGTTGATGAGTTTCTTTCTCTTATTTTGAACGTATATATTAGTGGTTACACCGATAAATTGATTGATGATATTTTTATGTAGTTTCAGAATATCCCCAGTAATCATTATGGTCCATGAAGCATGAGTGCACAAATCTATCTCTGAATGTTCTCTAGCTTCCTGCAACCATTGATTGACAAGATTGGACTTAATCCAGTTGAAGTTGGTGATATTGTAGTGGGTATTGTTCTTACATCTGGATCTCAATGTTCCAATGAGTACAAGATGGTTTCCTTTTATGCTTGATTCCCAGGTGTATATCCTACCAATCCATGTGTCAAATGAATTATTTTCTTGTTGGATGCCTAATTTTTTGTGACAAATACATGCTTCTTACCATGTTATCTATTTGAAGATTGTACCTATCAGGATTGTCAATATAAATCAGTCTTCATTCCTACAAGAAATTGTGGATGTTGCAATTGCAATTAAAGTTGGGTTTTATGACATTGGTATATCAATATCTAATTGCTACCATTGGATTATCATAGTAGGTTTCAATTTAGATAAGTTTATGATTTCAAGTTGTTTTCTTCATGTGTTAGTGTAGGAGTGGAGTCAATGAATATTAATAAAATTTAATGATGTTGTAAACATAAGGCTTTTAATTTTGTCAATAGTTTCAATTTGATGTTTTTTCCATACTCTTCTATGTCTTTAATATAGCTTACTATTCCCTTCATATTTATGCACACACACACACACAAACACAGAAGCACAAACACACACACACACACACACATATAGATACACATGCCTGTACAAGGATAGGTATATGATTACTTTATTAAATATTTGTGTCAAAGGAAATGATGGCTTTTGTTGCCCCTTGCAATAGGTTGAATTTTTCAGAAAATGATCGATTCACTTTTTCCCATGGGTATCATCTTAGAAAATGTAGCTGAGAACTATGGAGTTTCATGTCAAGACTAAGATCAAGAAGAGTTATATGGATGTTATTTTAAGCTTTTTATTTGAGTGAAGTCAATGTTGGTGTAGTTGATATGAATTAATCAATGAAGGTAAGGAATGGGAGTTGAATATTAACATCTAGAAGTATTGTTTAGGTTGAATGTCGTAGGTGCACAATAGTAGTAGTAGTTGCAGGTATGTTCAAAGATGAGATCAACCGAGTTGAAGAAAAGGTACAAAACAAACATGTTCCATAATTTCCAAAGTTGGAGTCACTAGAGAGTTGCCATAATGGTACTTAATGTGTTTCTTGTTTTTGTGATGAAGATTACTGATCCTAAAACTAGGGATGAGAAGCTCATGGCAACATATGTTGATGATGACCTTCATCCTAATGCCTTTCTTTATGATTTAGGGAAACTCGAATGTGCATTTAAGAAGGGGGGAAGCACTATTGCTGGTATAGAGTTTCTTTCCCAATTGCATGCTAAGCATGTTTTCTATGTTGTTGATTTTATGAAAAAAATTATAACATGTGTTGGCTTCATGGGATTAGACCTAGTCTTAGAGTTAGCTACGCTAAACAACAAACCTTATACCACCGATCCTTTTGAAAATGACCTACTTGGGCAAACCATTGTCTCACCTAAGGCAATATTGGGGGATGTTAGAACTTAGTTTCTGCATCCAGAGTGACTATGCAGTGTGTCTATAAGGTTTTTAACAATTTAGGGCTTAATATGACCTTCGTGAGCCACTAGCATTATTCTTATAGTCGTAAATGGTTTTCCTTCTTAACAAATTTTCAAACTATGTGAAACTATTATAACATGTATTATTCAGACTATAAAACAATATCTAAACCTTCACATTGTAATTGTAGAATAAATATATAAAATGAATCATAAACATGCTAAACACAAAACTTGTGCAAACATATAGAGATAAACAAATTTATCATAAAATGTCTTCTTTATTATTCAAGTCTTTTCAAATACAATCTTTTGACCCCATGAACACAGCTCCAAGGGCCTGCGCACTTAGTTGTAGAATTGCCAAGGCCTCCATGCACACAACTGTAAGAGCCTTCCCCTTCGTCTGACTATAGAAATATATTACATAAAGACACTCGAAAGTATTTCATCCCTTCAACATATATCTTAGACTTTCTAAAACATCCCTTTATATATGCTTTTACCCTTACAATACGATGGTCTGCAAACCATGGACTAAGCTTAAAATCCTCTAGATAATCCCATCCCTTTATAAAAGAAGGGGATTTGACCCACCATAAATCCACTTTGACTCTTATAACCCTATGCTAATCACGCTCTGCTCCTTAAATTGTGGAGTCTTTAAATGACTCAGACAAAACATAGACCTAGCGGACCCCTACCCAACGGACCCCAACACAAAGATATGACTTTTATTTGAGTCACTATGTTGGTATGTCCTTGATATTTTCTTTTAAGCCTCTATATGCAGTCTATAATGGATGGAGAATTGTTGTGCATTATTTTGCGACCTATTGAACTTTGTCAATGAGCTTCTTTGTGGTCAACCTCCCTGATATGAGGTCGATTATCCTCTTGGTTTACTACATTCTCTTCATTTTTTCCCTCTACTTCCAGTGAGAACTGTCAAGCCTCATATTCCCAAGGTTACATCCACACGGAGATGATATGTGCCTTTCGACAACTCATTGATTTGTCCCTATAGCAATGTTCCTTCCTGGAAATAGGCAAATCATTTCACATCTGCTAAGGTCCATGTCATGGCTTGAAGTTCATAAGACTATAATTTCTTGTATCTGATATCTTATTCAATCTTCTACACACATGGTTCCTCCTACAACTTGGCCCACACTTCCAATGTATATTCAAAAAGTTTACTACAATCATTGACTATAGTCTCTATCTGAACCTTAGCAATTTTGATGGAAGCTTCACGCTACTCACGAACTTTTGGTAGCATTGTACGCTACAACTTCATCTGGAACTCTATAATATGCATCTGTAATTTGAAGTGAATCTTTTCCACCTATTCCTTCAATTCAATGACTACTACTACTAGTTTCTAAATATTTTCTATGGAAGCTACCTCAGTTGGGATCTGGGGCTCTGGAAGCTCACTGTGTTCTTTGGTTATGGCCTCTTCCAACTACTAGTTTTGCTTAGCTACCTCCTCATTATCCTACATCGCTTTATTATTTTCCTTGAACATATTTTGATTGTTTATTTTAACTTCATTGATGACCAATAGAGTTCATTGCTCTCATATATTGAGCTCATCTGTGACGCCCTGATGAAACTCGTGTAACGTCTGAAGGGGAAACATTGCAAGATTTAGGCTCAGACTCTTCAATTTCTATATGATCTCCCTTTCCTTTGTAGACTCGATGTGTAGTGATCCTTCTGGGTATTGGAATACTCAGAGGTATGTAGTAAGCTCAGTTGTATAAGGTACTATGCTCACTCGCTTCGGGCTCGCCTCAACAACGCTCGCTTGAATCATGCTCGTTTGAATATACAAATAATTAAGGCCCTATAGTATCTTTCAAAATACTACCTTGTATTAATCCTCGATGTTCCCCCAAATATCCTTCATTGCAGCTGTTATCACAAAATCAACACCTAATAGGTTGCTAATCAGGAAGACTCTGAGCAACTATTTCAAACCAACTTTTTGCTAAGGCTTAGCCTCCTCAAACTGAGAGGGCTCTCTCACTAGATTAAAGATTTTGATAATGAATAAGATGGCTAACTCTATGAAACAAATGAAGAAGTGTAAATGTTTGAAACAATTAGAAAATATTCATTGGGCTTATGGAGTCAAAAATGTTTCAGTATGACAATAATTTTAGCTTTACATGGAAGTCAGGGCATCTAGAATTCAACACATGGATAATACATCAGAAACATAAGGGACAACACAGTTTATAAATGTATGAAGGAAGTTACAGCACAAACAATGATTTCTAGGTAATCATACATTCATACCATTGTAAATAATGAAAAGAGGACAACACAAGACATTTTGAACATTGAATTCCTTCTGATTCTTGAGAAGCAAAGCCAAATACAGTATTACTTAAAACTGAGTCTTTACATAAAAGCACAATATGAGAGTTTATCTGAAAATTTCCAACCCTTGATACATTTGATTTTATCCCATATATAGAGTTCATTACATAGATTCCTTCCTCCAGCATGAGGGGAATTCGAATTCTTCCTAATTTGACATCTATTGACACTTAAAAACAACTATTTAATATAACTGACTATTATCTGGTAGTTCTAGAGACCTAAAATAATTACGAGTGTAACTCCTCATTATGTTGGTATTTAGCATTAATTACAATACAAACTCGTTCTCTAACGAGTGGTCTTCTTCAGTTTGGCTTTGGTGGAGGATTTAAACTTCCTGTTGACGCTTGATGTCTCATCCTTTGACTGTTCCTAGATATTAGGAAGTTGTTCCTATTTTTCTTCTTTTGGTCCCCAAATGGATCTTCGATGTTTACTATCCCTGTTGTTCCTCTTAATTACATGAAATTCATTGGATTAGCTTGTTTTCCCTATGTTGTAGACCTTGCACCCATATACATGGTAGGACAAAAAACTCCTTTAATGCTGCCTGAAACATCATGAATAGTTCTAGCTATGAAATAATGACCATTTTCATAAGATAAATCTTTGAGTTCATAAATGTCTTCCCTGGCCTTGTTTTTCCCTTTCCTAATGTTTATACCATGTAAGTAATCTGTTTTAGATGCCCATCTTCACAAATATTTCCTTTTTCTTCTCAAAGTTAGCCCACAAAATCATTATATGTAGCTATAGCAGTTTTGTAAAGCAGTACGAAACTGCTATGCATTAGGCATCATCTACAATAGTTTTGTAGCATGCTACGAAACTACTTTGTGATTTCAAAAACACAGTTTTCTGCCAAAATTTAACTTCCCTGATTTTTCTTTCCTTTGAAATGGCTTTTGCATATGCCATGAAGCTATTCAAAAATGAATAAACTGCTACCATTCTGCAAAGTAAACTTCAAAAGATGGTCCACATTAAAATTTATGATTTAGCCTTACTTGCTATGTAGCTTTTCTTAGCTGAAGATGTCCTTTAGGCTGGTTCAACTGTATCTTCAGATCTTCGATTTGCCTCTTCATAGTTCGGGTTCCAGCTCCCAATTTTGCATTGAATTTTCTAATGTATCTTGCTTCTTTTATTGCAAGGACTGTATAAGTGAAGTATTGAGCATGATAGCTAACCACTTCGGGTATTGAAATTCTTTTATCTTCCCATAGAGCCTCCATTTTGTTAAAATAAGCTTCCTTGATTGCATATTTTCTTCAGGTTTTTCTTAGTTTGGTAATTTCAAGATTTTCCATCTCCAGTTTCTTCTTCAACTCTTCAAAACTACATTCCTCTTGTTGAGAGATAACTGCCTTACCTCTGTCATTTTTATGCAGTTGTGATGATGTTTTATTATGAAACCACAAGTCCTTCATGTAGTTTTGCTACCTCCCCTCTCTCACTTGTTTCTGGTTGTGCCTCTTGTATCTCTTTTGAATGCCTTGTAAACAGTCTTCTTGGCTTAAAAACAAATTCAGAAGCCTTATCATCAAATTTGAGTTTATTGAAGGTTTTGGCTTTTTTGGTTTTGCCTTTACTTGCTTCCATTAAGTCTACTCGGACCAGAGGAGATTCTTCAATGTCAATAGCTTGAAGAAAATCATTCAAACTTCCTTTTGAAGTTGGGTTCCCTTCAAAAACCATTGTCTTACCTTTTTCTTTAGCTAACTAGCTCCTGGTTACTCTTCTTTGGACAGTTGCGCTTGTGGATTACTCTTGTACACCTTCTTTGATCCGAACCTTCTTTATTCATGACTACTGAGGTGTGCCTTGAATTACTAGTTGTCTCATGGGCTCCTTCACCTGCTTCCTGGCTTTCAATTTCACGAATATTATTGATCTTGTTTCTTCAAGATGACTAACTGTTGGTGAAGAAATCCTCGTAGCCTGAGGGCTGAGGCCAGTTTCATTCTTGAATCCAAAAATAAACAAGAAAATGGACCACTCCCTATCTATTTTATAGAGCTCATGCAAAATGATCAATTTGTCTAAGCCATGATGAAACAAGAAGG
>APFE030533146.1:0-30108 GCA_000404065.3 Pinus taeda
GAAGCCACAAGAAAAGAACAACACCACAAAGTCGAAGAAGGACACAGGAAAGTGGTGTGAGTTCCACAAGAGTCCCACTCATAACACAAGTGAGTGTCGGACCAAGCAGTTGCTAGTGGCTGAGTTGAAGGCTTCTGAATTAGATACATGTTCTGACCCTGAGCCAGAACCCGACAAGGGTAATGGCAAAGGGAAGCAGATCATTGATGCGGATCCCAGCACCACTGTTGCCACTGCCAAGATCCAAAAGAATGAGCCCAAAGAGCCAGAGGAGGGGGAACGTCTTTTCCACTCACAGATGTGGGTGAAGGGTTCGCCGCTGCAATTCATTGTCAGTAGTGGCAGCCAAAAGAACCTTATTTCAGCAGAGGTCGTGAAGCGGTTGGGCCTACCGACTACACCACACCCACAACCATACAGTATCGACTGGCTTCATGAAGGACGAGATCTCAAAGTTCTCCAGTAGTGTCGCCTTCCCTACAGCATCAAACCATTCACAGACAAGGTATTGTGTGATGTTACATCTCTGGATGTTTGTGATGTATTATTAGGCCAACCATACTTGTGGAGGCGACATGCTGTGTATGAGTCAAGGCCTCGCACTGTCATTATTTCTTTGGATAATTCATTATACAAGATACTAGAGGTAGTCCCACCTACCGCCACCTCTTTGATCACTGCTAAGAAAGGCAGCAAGCTCATATCACAGACTAGGAAATTCATCTGTATGGTTCGCTCCCAAAGTAAGGGGAAAATTGTTGCTACATCCATGACCCCCACGCAGGGTTCCTCTACGCAGCAGTAGCAGCAAAGGAATAGGGTCATGACAAAACACAGGAACAACTTCTCCTCACCCACAGGGGTACCACACAAGCTTCAGGTGGGCAACAAAGTCTGGTTGCATCTGCAGAAAGAACACCTTACAAGAGCTCATCAGAAGCTCTGACCACTCCGACATGGTCCTTACATCAGTACCAAGGCTACGGGAAACAATGCTTTGAAGCACAACATTCCTCCATTCCTTCACTTGCACCGAGTGTTCAATGTGGACCATCGTCAACCATGCTTCCCACCATTTCTGGTCACATCAGAGATTGTAGAACAGCTCACCAAAGACCCACCTCAGGAGAAGCTTCCTTATCTCAGGGAGGAAATCAATGCAATGGGGACCATTGCTTCCTAAGGGGGGAGGAATGATCCAGGTGGATGTTGGTGGCCACCCACCTATCCCATTTGGACCCCCACATTTGTCTCTTTCATCAGCTTTTTCAGTTTCCGTAATTGTAGCACAATTTACTATTTTTAGCAGTTTTTTCGGGTCCTGAACTTCCGGAGCCGTTTTGAGGCCCTAAATGAAGTTTTTTGGGAAATCTGGGGGAAACATGGGTCCATGGACTGATGTTTCCCTTCCCAAAGTGGTAGTTCTCAGATAGATCTTTCTAACGAGCTATCATAAGCGTCAAACGGAGTTTGTATGCCAAAGTTACGACCCCGGGAAATTGATGTACCAATTTACCCGAAACGGGGCCCACAATTTGGAGTTTCGTCTTCTAGGGGTAGGTTTTGGAATGTGAAGGGTTTTCCATTGTTTCTCAACAATAAATAGGCCTTCGAGCCTCATTGTAACACAGTTCGAAACAGTTCAGAGGCATGTAGCTGTCACATCTCTTCTCAGAGATAAGCTACCATCACCCTAGTTGGTTTATTTCCATTTCTGGTTGTAAGCATATTTCGGTATTTTCCATTAATGAAATGAAGTATTATTTCCGTTTCATCTTTGTGTATATGGTTATCTATGTGTTTTGTTGCGTTCCTATTTAAATCCGGATCATATGGTGACTGTTTTCTCCAATGGGATGCACTAAAGGAAAGGCATGGAGATCCTGGTAAATTCAATGCTCTATGGACAAGATCATTCGTCATCGCTCAGGTCCAGGGGGAAAATACTTTCATGCTGTAGAGTTTGGAAGTAGAAACAATTTTGATAGCCCAATCAATGGGTGGGCTTTTGAAAGTTTATTGTGTTTAAGGATTTTTATGCCTCAACATTGTAAATATGTCCTTTTTAAAAGTTTTAGTGTAGGCTTAATTAGACTCCATGCTCAATGGAACACTAGGAATTATTGTTGATCTTGTTTTTGTATGTAAGGCAGTGGTCTACAGTTCTTGAAACCTCACAGGGATGTTTTCATCCCCAGAAGGAGCCAGTGTTAGCTCTGTTATGCAGCGCTAATGTTCTAAGGTTAGAAAGGAGCATGGTCTGTTGGTTGTGTCTGAGGAGAGCTCGCAATGGTCACTTTTTTCTTTCTTCCTTCACCTCGCTCACCTCTAAACCCTTCCCATTCCCTGAATAAGCCTTCTAAAAACCCGACAAAGTCCCTTTGGGCCCCAACTCCAAGTGTAAAACCCCAAACCCACCATAAACCCTTACCCATATGCCCTCACACACTCATACACCCCTCCTCGCTTCCCTGCCATTGATCACCCCCCACCGATCCAACGACTCCCATCGGACCCGATAAAGGAAACCCGCTTGACCATTTTCCACCATTGGATGCATATTTTCCCAATCTGACCTTCACATTCATCGCGCCATCAACTTGATCGAGCGATAGCGCGCGATGAGAGCGGTTTTTCTCTCTCATCCGCTACTACGTGTCAATCATTGAATGGAATTACTCGGCCCTAGGATTTTACCACTTAACGCACGAAAGTGGTGCGATGAAAACCATTACCGCCCAACTAAACCATCCTTGCACATTAACGCCGTGCAACTCCGTTGCCCGATGACCATCGGATCAGCTCACTAAAGATCCAATGGCCCGAACTCACCCCACTCCCATCTCGTTTGATAGCCTCCGTCGAGCCATCTCCACCGTCCATTTGCTCGATCTGACGGTCACCCTTCTCTCCCCTCCCAACTGACCATATGCCCATGCATTCCACATCCTGTGACCATTCTGTTGCCTGAAGAAGGAAATGACTAGCTCTGCCAGCATCAGTTACAGTAATATCCCTAATAACCATATTTAACATAAAGCATGGCCAAAGGAGAAAAGGACATAGCATGACTTTGTAACTGAATTTATCAGTCATGGACTCCACTAGTACGAGCACTCTAACCGCTTAAAGGACAACACAACACCTGAACAGATCAGATTCACCTACTGAAAGTAAGAAACCCTATTTAGAGACTCCATCAGGTGGTTAAATGCAGTTGGTGGTCAATTATGACCCCCATACCTAAACAGCCAAGTGCCATAGTATTGTAAGCTTATAAATACCAGAAGCAAGATGTAATCGAGGTTGGAATTTGATGTGAGGTTCAACTTCTGGAGATTGTAGACATTTTGTCGCTTGCAACTTCTCATCTTCATTTTCGGCTAATAAAAGCTTCTTTTGTTGTTAACTGCTCACTGTCCATTTTCTTCTTATTCTAAGCTTGTGCCTGATATGCTGTATTCTTGAGCTCCTGGTCTTTAGCACTAGATAACCGTCATCATATCTCTGTGTTAAAGTATTGATTACATCATTGAATAGGTTGCTCAAGTTTCGTTCTATCTAATGCAGGAGAGCTGTCATCCCGTCCTTGCATTAATAGATTAGATTTATAGGTTTCTTTACTAGTTGCAGTTGACCATTAGATGGTCTTGTGCATCTGCTGGTGTGGTCAGTATTCTCCATATTCACCTAACATCTAAAAATGTGAGCATTGGTGGTCTAAAGCCTTGTAGGCTGAGGGTGTTCATGCATGTCTGGAGTGAAACAAAGTGAAAGTGGTTATCTGGCTTGAACCAAACCATCATTCCTTCCATTAAAATTGCAACAATAGTTGAATTGATATGTTACTAGGCATCTTCGAGCTACAACCTAGGAGAGTTTCTTGGAATCCTAACACTACCTTTATTTCCACCACTAGCTACATGACCACCTCGCACTGCTCTGGCACCACCTCTACCACCATGGCCTCCTGGCACCGCACGAATCACCCCCCAACAACTTGACCACCCTGCTTTGGATGTTTAGAAACCTAGCCCTCCAACACCACCTTCAACTCATTGTTGCATCCACCCTAGCTGGTCGAAGCTCCCCTCTACTTGGGTTGGGAGTGGGAAATATGAGACGTAGGTCACATGGTGAGGGCCCAGGGATACACCTCTAAAATAGGATCAACAACGAAAAAAAACACCTCTCGACAAGTCGTGAACTGCAGTGGGGAAATAGTTATCCCTTAATTATCCAACATATACCTACTCCTCAGAATGAACACCACCACTCTCAAACCGAGAGCGTTGCAAGAAAACTCACATATAAGAAACACACCAACTAGATTGAGACCTTTTCTTCTCCTCTACCAGGGGAAGCACTTGGGAATAGAGACGCAGATAAAAGGACTTGACATCAAAGCACAAACACACAGGAAATGAACCCAAGCCAATTACCAACCACAATAGTTGCCTCCAAATGGCCATTCCACCATCAAGCCCAATTGCTACTCACCCAGCGGTGGGTCTCAAGAATCCAGGGAAAAACCACAGAGAGAGGAAGATCCAAAAGATATCCGACCGATATGAGACTTATACACCCTTCCAAACACATATAACACTCAAGGAGAAAGCTAGCAAGAAGAGTAGGAGTAGGCACTAAGGTTGACCAAATTACCATGCAAAATTCTCTTAAGCCACTAACATAAGAGGGAAACTAGGCTATGGGAGAAGAACTTGACACTTTTGTGAACTGTTCACAGTGGAGGAGGCAACGACAACGAAATATCCATCACTCCTAGACTAATAGAGGGACGAAGAAACAAAATAGATTAACAATGCTCACACCACAAGCTGTTAGCCACCATACTACCACAACAATATAACATTCCTAAACCCTGACGAGCGTTATATACCCACTTACTTCTCCAACACACAATCCTGAAGAAAATGAATGAGACTTCACACACATCATTTGTTAAACTCACCATACCCCATACATAATGGGAGGATAGAGTATATGCCCTCCTTCCTATCCGTCTAATGTACACATTCATTGCACATGGGTCTAGCATGCCTTGATGTTCGTCACCCCAATCGTGGATGTTGATTTAATTATTAATTTTATGTTTTTATTTATTTACTTATTTTTTTATATTTACAAAGTCATAATGTTAAATAAGACATTACACCATCTCTACCATACTATATTAGAGAGTTTTGTATTATTTATATTAGTTTATTTTTGTTTTATTTTGAACGAGTCAAAATGTTAAACATTAGAGCATCTCTACCATAATGGATTGGAGAGCACTCTTGACAATTTTTTTTTTCCTAACAATAACATATCATTGTATTCACGTTAAGACAATGTTTTAAAATTTATTTAAAAAATTACAATGTTTTAGAATATATTTTGAAATTTTACAAATGTTTTTGTGGATACTTTCGATTCATGTGGTATTCATGTTGAAACTCATTGAGAGAAGCACTATTTGAACTTTGCTTAGAGCTTTGATTAAGGTACAATGGACCCTCCTACCTAGCAATCTTAGGAAAAGAAATGGGAGATGACTATGGAGGATGACTTGGATGCTTTGACATGTATTAATGTGTAGTTTTTTTTTGTTAATAATTTCTTAAAATTATAATAGAGGCTTAAATCTATAAAATTATTATCCATGTGCTAATGTACTATATCATGAACTTAAAATAATCAATTTAATCGTTTATTTTTCTTAAATGGTTAAACATTATTTTTAAATATGTAAGGAAATGAAATCTTATAACCCAAATAAAAGAAAAATATACATTATAATTATCAGTGTCAAAAGAACATAAAAAAGGCTAGATCTTAGACTTTTGTGATCCATATTGATGATGAAGTTGTCTTCTAGATTAATCATATTATTGAGATTTGGTCGATGTTTCGAACCATCTAATGTGGTTCATCCTCAAGACAAATGTGAAAAAATCAATCTACCTATGAGTTTAAATAGCAGAGATGCATTCGGGTGTAGAGTTATCCATTGGGAAATTAGCAGTGAATAATTAGTTATAAGAAGAATAAAATTAATATTATTTAAGTATTAAACTAATAAAATTAGTATTTAATTATAAATTAATAATTAGTTGTTATGAAATAGCTGTTGTGAAATTAGGCGTTGGAAATTAGATGTTAGAACAATAATAATTATAAATTTATAAATTATATAAATTATTAATTATTATTATTCTTAAACTAAATTAAATAAACTAAAAGTATATATATATTTTCTTCTCTGTGTATATCGATTATAAATTCAAATTAATATTATTAAAAAAAAGGTAATTAACAAGAGAGGGTAACAGCCCAACCCCTTCTTAATTTCCAACCATTGTCCCTATTGAGATTGATTACATGTTTCTCAATCTCAATGGTTTCTCTTAGTTTTCTATGATGGAGGTGATTAACCCTTGTGATGACCTGAGAATCTTCAATGTAGACATGGTGTTTAGATTCCTCCGCATGTTCAGCCAAAGCTAAGGAGTGGGAACAATTGTGTTTAATGTTTGTTACATGTTCTTGGATTCCTTGGCTAATAGAATGGCTAGTTTCCCAAATGTAGGGAATCCCACATCAACATGGGGTTGAGTAGACCCCTTTCATGTCTTTAGGGTTCACAAGGCATTTAACCGAGCTGAGAGAATTTCTAATGGTATTAAAGGGTTTGAAGGTCACAGAAACTTTATTCTTATTAATAAAGTGAGAAATTTATCAGTGGTCCCTTGTATATACGAAAGATGCACAATTGAGATAAGATCATCACAAGCATGATTAACCTTGGACTCTTTATAGGCTCTTTGAAAAGCTTTGAGGCCTTGATGCTTGCTAAAGTCATTATGTTCAAAAAAATTCAAAATATGAGATTTTTCTTCTTCTAAGTGATTCTCATCAGAAATCCTCAGTGCATGAGTGGCAAGAGTGTTGAGAACTCCGAATTTTTGCGTCGAAAAATGATGAGAAATGGCATGAAGATATTGTTCCGTGTGAGTTTTTTTGTGATAAAATCGGTGAGAAACAGAACCGTGATTAATTATAGAGAGGAGAATATCAAGGAAAGGAAGACAACCATTAACCTCAACCTCCATCATAAATGTTGGGTTGTGTTATATTCTTTCCACGACTAGCCCACGTAGTTAATCGGGGGGTTAGAGGGGGGACAGAGCCTAGCAAGGGGTCATAGGGGGTTTGAGGCATACCCATAACCTCAATTTATGGGGTTTGGGGCAACGCCAAAATTTTTGGTTTTGGACCCTATGTTAGGTTGGGCGGACCCATCTATGGTTTTGTGCATGATTTTCGCACATGTTTTTTGGACGCGATGGTTTTCGGTCCGTGGTATTAGACGCAATGGTTTTCGGTCCATGGTATTGGATGCTTTAGCATGTACAAATATGTATTATAACATTGAAAGGAACATAATGGAAAATCAAGTTAGTAGTCCAAGTTTTGGGATCCAGGGGAAAATATCTGTGTATATGTGTTTTATGTGTTATGCTCCTGCTATTGTTTTTTTTCTGTGTTTTAGAATTTGTATGAAGCTAATTTCTGTATGGGGTTAAAACCTAAAATAAATTTGATGGAGTTTGATTGGGAATTAAGATGTTTTAGAAACAAATCTAATTTCTCACAACCATGGGGTCAAACTACGCATGTATGTCCACAAATATCTTTCATCTCTTAGGGTGGAATTGAGCAGAGGCCAAATATTTGGTCTCAAAATCTTCCATGAATAAGTTGGAAACAATAGGTGAAAGAGGGGAACCCATCACTACTCCACATGCTTGTTCATAGAACCTACCCTGGAAACTGAAGAATGTAGAGGTAAGGAAAAGGCCTACTAATTTGGTTGTGTCTTTATCAGTCATCCGATTTATGACATCGATAGCATCATGAATAGGAATATTAGTATAAAGGGAAACAACGTCAAAGCTTGCTAACAAATCCATTGGTTCAAGCCTCATATCTTTCAACTCTTTAATAAAGGAAGCATAGTATTTAAAAAAGGAATTAGTGCGACCAACAAGAAGCTTGAGTTTTTGAGCCGAGAATTTAGCATTGATAAGTAGGCCCACTTATTGTGTTAACAATAGGTCTCAAGGGGACCCTAGTTTTATGAATTTTTAGAAGGCTATAAATTCTGGGGGTGAGGGGTTTGCTTTCAATAAGATTTTTGCTAAGAGGCTTAAGAACATTATTATATTTAATGCCGGTTGCGACCTCTTTAGAAACTTTTTTAATAGGATTCTTATCAAGTTTAATGTAACTTCCGCTGTTATAAAGATGTTATATCATTTTGTTTATGTAGTTGGATTTATCTAAAATGAAAACAACACCACCTTTATTAGCTCTTAGGATGACGATGTCAGGGTTATCCCTTAAGGATTTAAGGGAAATAAAATCATTTTTGCTAATGTTGTTTTTGGGAGGCTTGACCTTCCTAAGCACAATAGCACAATCTTGTCTAATAATTTCCTTGGCATTATCGGGAAGGTCTCTAATTCCATATTCAATGCTATAAATAATGTTATCTATGGGAATCTTTTTAGGGGAAAGAGAAAAATTAAGCCCTTTAACTAAGAGACAAACAACAATAAGATCCATTTTTTTACTAGAAAGATTAATAACATTATTAAAGATGTGATTATTATTATTATTATTATTAAAGTTAATATTATCGTTACTAACGATGTTGTTATTGTTGTTGTTGTTATTATTATTATTATTATTAGCGAAGTTTATATTATTGTTACTAACTAAGTTGTTGTTATTATTATTATTAACGGTGTTATTGTTGTTGTTGTTGTTATTGTTGTTATTAACGATGTTATTATTGTTATTATTATTAGTTGGATTTTTATTAGGAATATTATTAATTAAAATATAGTTATTATAATTATTATTATTAGATCTGGGGAAAATTATTATTATTAGGAACATTATTAATTAAATTAAAGTTATTATGGAATTTATTGGGGAATGAATTAAAAAAAAAACAATGGGAAGAGGGGGACTTGGAAAAGGGATCACGACGTGGAGGATTCGACTAAAAAGAAAAGGGACGAGGGAGGATAATGAAGGAGAAAGGAAAATTAATGGAATGAGAGGTGGTTGAGTCCAACGCACTGGTATCAACTAGAGATGAGTCAACTGGTTGACAGGTCAAGGAGAGAGAGAATTATAAATTTTTTCAGATCTGTTAAAGAACCTTTTAACCCTAAAGACATGAAAGGGGTCTAGTCTATCCCATGTTCATGTGGGATTCCCTACATTGGGGAAACTGGTCACTCTGTTAACCAAAGACTTCAAGAAGATGCAGCAGACATTAAACAAAATCGTTCCCACTCTTCAACTTTGGCTGAACATGTGAAGAAATCTAAACACCATTTTTGCATTGAGGATTCCGAGGTCATTGTAAGGGTTAATCACTTCCATCATATGAAAATAATAGAAGCCATTGAGATTGAGAAACATGTAATCAATTTCAATAGGGATGATGGTTGGAAATTAAGCAGGAGCTGGGTTCCAACCCTCTCTTCTTGATTACCCAATTTTGTTTTTGATTTAATAATATTAATCCGAATTTCTAATCAATATACATAGAAATAATAATAATAATAATAAAATAATTTTATTTAATTTAGAAATATAATTAATAAATTATCTATTGTTCTTCATAAATTTCTAATTTCTAATGCTATCACAACAACTATATCCTAACAAATATTTCATACAACATGATTAATTTATATTAAATGACTAATTTTATTTAATTTAATACCTAAATAATATTAATTTTATTCTTGTTTGCCTGAGGTAGCTCAAGTGTTGATGGCTATGGAATGAAGTCTTACTAAACCAAAGATCTTGGGTTCGAATATTGTACTACCCTCCCCCTGTTGCAGGGTGAATAATGGACATGTAAAATTGAAAATGAGAGAGTCCTACCAACCTTAACAAAAAAAATATTAATTTTATTCGTCTTATAAATAATTCTTAATGGATAATTTCCCAACGAGTAACTCTAGACCTGGATGCATCTCTTCTATTTAAACTTATAGGTAGATTGATTTTTTCACGTTTTTCCATAGGATAAACCACATTAGATGTTTCGAAATGTCGACCGAGTCTCAATGATATCATTAATCCAAAAGACAACTTCATCAACATAAAAAATAACAGAGTTTGGAGTCATGTAGTGTTAATGTTTATAGTAAGAAGTCATTAATAAAAACTTGAAGTGAGTTTTAAGGTATGATGGACCCCTATACTTAGCAAGATTAGAGAAAGGAATGGGAAATGACACTGGAGAATGAGTTGGATGCTTTCACTTGTATTGATACGGAAATTTTTCATACTTTTTTAATAAATTAATCATCATAAATCCATAAAACCTACTAAACCATGAGCATGTGATAATGCACCGTATCATGGACTTAAAATAATCAATAAATAATAGTTTAATTTTCCTGACTCGTGTAAACATTACTTTTAAAATGTATAAGGAAATGAAATATTATAAATGGAAAAAAAACTACTTTATAATTATGAATGTCAAAAGAACATAAAAAATAGACTTTGGAGTCATGTGGTGTTTATGACATAATAACTAGGTGAATTTTGAAATCTCTCATAACTTTGATTAAGGTATTATTGACCCCTCTAGTTAGAAAGGTTGTGAAGGAGATGGGAGATGACTATAACTTGGATGAGTTGGATGCTTTAACATGTATTAATAGAATTTTTTTTGTTAAATTTTTTTTATAAATTAATAAATTCTTAAACTCATAAAATTATAATCCATTTGCTAATGGAAAATATCATGGGCTTAAAATAATCAATTTGATAGTTTATTTTTCTTGAGTTGTGTAAATATTAGTTTTTATTGTGTACATAATTGAAATATAAAGACATATGCACTTTATAATTATAAATGTCAAAAGAACATAAAAAATATAAAACAATTTTATTTCTTAAAAATTAATATATCCTAAACCTATATAATTATCTATTAGTGTGTTCCTATAGAGGGCTTATATAGTGGCTTGAGGAATCATGCATGAACCTATATGAGTCTTAAAAGTTTAATTTAGGGATCAAAATCCTTAATTTTATCTCTTTACTAAGTTCAAGTTTCAAGCACATATTCTTGGTATGTAAATTCTCCAATAACATACATATTAACATTTGGAGGCCACTAACCCTAAAAAGGGATTTCATGGTGGTTCAAGGCCTCCTTTATGGCCCTTGTACCTTAGAAACTTCAATCAGGGTGTGGGGGTTTCACATTCCCCCCCAAACAAGGCCAATGGCTTAAGACCCATCCTTGGTATACAAATCCTCCTAATTGTAGCCACATTCCCACTTAGAACCTAAATATCCCTTTTATAGGGACTATGTAGATGTTTTAGGCCTATTTCATATCTTGTATACAATATAAGCTTCAATTATGGAACAAGTCCCTTAATTTCCTCTCTAGACCCATGTAAATTCTTCAAACCCATCTCAATACACAAAACCTTTTAATGATATCCATGTTCCCACTCAAAATCCAAATATTTGTTATAGAGAGCTTGTGTGGTAACGTGAGATTGTGAGTTCCTAATTTATGTAATAAGGAGTCTTATAACCAAGGCCAAGTACCATAAACCCAACCCTTACACACAAAACATCTTAATTATGGTCATATCACATTTAGATGTTAAATATCCGTTACACAAGGCTAACACAGCTCTTTAAGGCCTATTTCATGGTCCACAATCCATGGAAGTTATGTTTATTGAAGAATGCCTTTGTTTTCATCCATTAATCATCGTTAATTATTTCACACCTACCCCTAGTGAGAATTCCCCTTACTGGGCCTCATAATCCCAATTGGAGGCTCAAGATACCTTGATTATGTGGTGGTTTAGGGCCTTATTCAAGGTCCTTAAGTCTATGAATATTAATTTAGTGCCTAAGTTCATTGTTATCCTCCCTTAACCAAGGGAAATGTCCCTAGCCCCATTCATAGTAATAAAAACCTATTAATTGCACCCATATTCCCATTTAGATGCCAAATATTCCCTACAAAGGTCCTATGTAATGCTTTGAGGCTTCTTTATGTCTTATAAGATCAATAAGCTTCATTTAGGACCCAAAGCCCTTATTTTTTTCCTCAAATTGTGTTTAAGGTCCTTAGACCCATCCATAGTCATTAAAACCTTATAATAATTCTCATATCCCATTTTGAGTCTAGTGATCCACTAAATAGGGCATTAATCATGACCCTTAATCCTTAGAATCTTAATTTGAGGCTTAAGGTTGTATTTTTACTTCCCTGATCATGCTTAAGGTTTTGGAATTCTTCAATTATGTGTAACTTAATGGCCTACCTATTCCCATGTGGAGGCCAAGTATCCCTAACAAAGGATTTGTGTGGTGGTCCATGACATCTATAATGGTCCTTGACTAAGGCTCTTATTTTCCTTGACCAACCATGGTTGATGCTTCAATATCCATCCATGGTGTGCTAAGCATCCAAATGACACCCATATTCTTATTTGTAGGCTAAATATACCCCAAGAAAGGCTTCAATGATGGATTGAATCCTTGTTCATGGACCTTGAGACCTTAAAGTTTCATATGGCCTAAGGCCTTTGTTTCACTTCCATGGCCAAGGTTAATTCTTGAGATCCATACTTCATGTGTAAAACCTCCTAATGGCACCTACATTCTTTCCTAGAGGCCATAAATCCACTTCAACTAGCATGCATGGTAGTTTTATGCCTAGTCATGGACCTTAAACCCTATAAGATTCATTTATAAACCAAGTCCCTTGAATATCTTCCTTGACCATGGCCAACTCCTTTGTTGATGAGATTTTTTGGTTGGAGTGTATTATTTGATCCACCTAGTTGATTAGAGGGTTAATGATAAATAATAACTTTTTTCTACTATGTAAAATAAGTAGGAAAACGAATTGTATTTCAGAAAGGAAAAAAAAGAAAAAAACAAGAAAACCTATAACCTTGTACTCCTTGTAAGACATTCCAAGGTTGAAAAGATGATCATGAACAATAATTTCTATCTTCAATACCCTTGCACACAAGACAAGAAAATAAATATTCCTACTCTACAAGTTCCAAAAATCTCAATCTAACCTATTTAATAAAGTAAAAACTATTATCCCTTACCATATTTAACAAAATTAAAAAAATACACAATTAAACTATAATATCAACAACTCAAATATTTTGTAAGAGACGAGAGATATTGAAATAGTTAGTAAGAAGAAGATACGATAATGAAAATCAAAACTTATGAAATGATATAATGACTTCATGTCCCTTCTCCTAATCATTGTTCAATCCTATTCAATCCTTTTTTTTCTTTAAATGCCTTCAAAGAATAAACTATTTATCTTCTCATCAAACCTTCCCAAAAAACTTTCCCAAAAAATTTGGCCCAATACAAAGAAGGATGAAAAGTAAACCACCTTTTCAATTTTAAAAAGAATGATAAGAACCACTATTTGAAACCATGCTCTAAATTTCCATTGTTCACACCATCATAAGTTGGTATGCACGTGACCATAACATACATACCCCATATTAAAGAAGCTCTTATATAGAGAATATGTCCTCTAAGAGTTTTGTATCATTAATATGGTAATTACTCAGGAATCTCAATGCATAGTATGTGCACTTTAGCGATTAAGATTAACTAAATAACCATATGAAAGTATGCTTCTTTAAACAAAACATGTTGAGATTTATAAAAGTGATTAAGCTTAATCCAATCTACCTAAAGGGTGTGCTTTTAATAAATAAAATACACTACTATTGACAAACGTGATTGAGTTTGGCTTAATTAACATAAAAGAGTGCACACAAATGATAATTCCTCATTTAATCAACCTAGGAAAATGCACGCATTGTTTTGAACTTTTCAATGGGTGTGCATTACTCAAAGATGGTGTGATCATTAATTTTGAATTTATTTAGCCCAGCGAATGCACATTTTAAGGAGAATATGGTGCAAGATATCAATACCAAGGTTAATTAATTATTTATAAGGGGTTTTCCACCTTCAAGATTCCTCTTTCAAATTCTACATGTAGATAGTTTTGAAAATCGGTACTAAATGTGTCATGTTGACATGGATTGTTAACCTATGTTTTAAATGAAGTTATTAGAGTATCACTTTGTATAAAATGGAACCAAACATGCCTCAAGTTTTTGACAAAATATAGAACACTAACACCATTGAGTATGATCTTTCCCACTGGATAAGGAGTTGAATTCAAGCATGGAAAAAATCATTTGGTTATAAATTAATGATGAATTTATTTCCATACATGAGCTATAAGGTTACAAGGATATTAGGAATGGAGATACTAGTACGATTATAACAATGCAAATAAAATATCTAATTCAAATATGAGAAGGAACTATTTATTTATTGATAAAAGATAATAATTCACTACCAAATGTGAGGAAATTCACCAAAGAGGAATGTGGAAACTAAGGTAGTAGTATTCTAGTTCAAGCTTATAGAAAAAATGTTTTAATATTGATAAGATAATACAAATTGGAGGAAATTCATTGATGAATCCCTTCGATAGACACAAGATAAGAATATATTTGATTGATAATTAAGACATAGAATCAACTCAAAGAAACATGCTAAACATTGGAAGGGTGGAACAAGAATTACCTTGATATGAAGTAGGATGAACAAGATGGACTAATATTAGAAAGAAAATCATGAATGGAAAACCTAACCAAGGTGAAGTAGGAGATACAAGGTATAGTTGGTATCGATAGACATAATAGTTGAACCAACACTTAACTTTGACAACCAAAAAAGGTGTACAAAAATCAATGATCACGATGACGAAGTGGAAGGATGCAATAATGACTCAAGATGGATGTTTTGGTTAAGGAAGACATTAACATACCTAGACGAGATTGATGGAGATTAACAATTCAATAAAATCACCAAAGTATAAATACTTCCTTTCTTTCCATTGCATTTTTGTTTTTATGTTTTTTTTTTTGTATTTTCTTTATTTTTATTTTTTATGGAATAGAATACGTGTAGGGATAAGGTTTGCACAATTTATCTCAAACATTCCAATCTATTTTTTTTTGCACTGTAATACTTCATATTCTTATATACACTCTTTGATTTTGGGCATCTATGAGAACTCATCCACAAATATCTCAAGAAATGAAGTTACATTTTTCATGCTCCCAACGACGATAGGTGCACATGTGACCCCTATGACCAAAAAAATGGAAAATAACAACAAGACCCATATATGCATCTCCATTCCCCATCTTCTTCATATTTCTCCATAGAATTGTTAAAACAACAAATGAATATATATTGTGCAACAGATACTAAACTATTTGTATCATTGAGCTATCATGACCTCCATTGTTGTTATATGTAAATTTACAAGATCCTCATAAAGAAATCTACATCTGTTGTGATTCATTAACCCAAATTAGATAAAAATAGAAAGAACAAGTAAGGCCACACTTTGAAAACTTAAAAAGTGGGTGAACAACAATGCCATTTGGAATGTGTAATCTCCTTTACACCTTATATTTACAAGTAACTGTGATCGCTCAAATTAGATCTCCTAGTTGGTTAGAGTAGTTATCTATCTATATGAGAAAAAATGCACAGTTACAATCGAAGAGCTCAACTAATTAAAATAATAATATAATTATAACATTGTAGTGGCCCACCAACATCTAAGGGTTTAACACCATAATGTTGAGCTTAAGTATGCTGCAATTATATCTGAATAAGATTATCAATACTAGTATAATTAATAAGTCATAAAACCTTGCAAATGAATCAATGCATATAATTTTTAAAGAAACATAAAAATAAAAATAAAAATAGCATCACAAACATAATACATTAAGATTTATTATAGAAACCCGTAACGATGAAAAGCAACTTTATGTATTGTTATATGTCATTTTTATCATTACGTTATCTTAATCATTCACAATATAACAACTAGATTTCCATAACATCCAAAACCTTAATTTAACAACTCATAATAAATTAAAACTTTAATCTCTTAATTATGATTAAATTATAAACTAAAAAATAACTCAAGAAAGAATAACAACATAAGAAAAAATATCCCAAAAATAGCCTAACGGAAAAAACCAAAAAAATCTCACAATTTCATTTACATGCTACTTCCTAAACCTCGACAAAAACATATAAATAGATGCATAGTCTACGTTGAATAATCAACACCTCATGCAAAAATGCACAATTCAAAATAAAAATAATATAACACATCTTCAACATAATTTATATGGAAATAACCCCATAAAAACACTTTATAGTTGGTTTGTTAACATGGAAGCCAGATATTTTTGTGTGGATTTTGGTTAGAAAAAAATCAAATATCTCTAAACAATTCAAATCAAGTCATGATTTGTTCCTTATATCTCTAGTTTCTTAGGTCATTCCGATTATATTTATTGTATTGTAAATACGCAACATTATTTTCAATTTTGTATATAGAATTTGATATTCTCACCCCCACAAACCTCTTTCCCACCAATGTTGTAAAATTTTATATTTCTTTGATACATTTATCCTATCTTCCGAGACATCTTATAATAGTGGAATGATTATGGGGTAAATATGATTTTATTCTCAATATTCTCATTCTTTAGCAAGTGGCATCCATATTTTCCCTATTTTGTTCAATTCTCTCCTTCAAACTTTCCACTTGAATTGAATTGAATTTGGGTTTAACTTTTATTGTTATGGAATATGTATTCAACTCCAATCCAATGATTTCATTGGGCCTTTCTTTCTCAATGGTGTTACTTTCGGAATGCTTTTCTAAATAAATGTTTTTGTTTTTAACTTCTGGAATACAATGGATAGCAATGTAATGCATTTTAAATTGAATAATAATTTTGATAGCAATGTAATGCATTTTAAATTGAATAATAATTTTTGTGATGTGAGTTGCCAATGTCGATGAGCTATCTGAGATTTTATAAAATTCTTAGTTATATTATTAAAAGGATCATTACTGGAATAAAATGTAGATTTTGACCCACATGAGAAGGTTATTGGTATATTTTGGAGCATTATATTTTGAATAATGGGTAAATTAGGAGCAACATGAAAGGGTTATTGGTAAAGTTTGGATTCATTATCATTTCAATCTTTTATATTAATTAAATAATTATTTGATTTTTATTTTTTTGTATTTCAAAGGAACTTAGTAGCTTGCTTGACATGTAATTATTAGTAAACTTCCGGTCTATGACTTATCCTCTTCATAAACTAGGTCACAAGGGGATTTGAACCTTGGATCTTTCAATTTTCACAGATTTAATATTACTTTGATCACCAATTGAACTGCCCCCTAGGACTAAACAATCACTTAATTAACTAGGAGAATCGAAAGAAATATTATAATCATTCATCTAGATTGCATTGGAAAGGAAAGTTGTAATGGATCAATATAGATCCATCTTAACCACAAATTTACCCAACACTGAGAGGGATCAAATTTATTGAAATGCAAACTTATTTTAAAGTGCAAATTTAAAAAACAAAGTTTACACCTCAAGATATTTGGTCCTTCTCATAACTTGGTAGATTCATGGTTAAGATGAATATATAACGATTCTATATATACACAATACATCACATACTATGTGTAATTTATCATTCTTTAAATTTCATTTTTAATGCATAATTGGATTCAAATCTTAAATTGATTTTTTTAATATGTAAATGGATTTAGCGTTTCGAAAATCCCCTTTAGCACTTGGATTGTGTAGACTATACAAGTTAAAGTTGCAATTCCACCAAGGAAAATTTTAAGGGCTAATATTCGCAGGTAGGCTAATTTTCTATACTTTTCCCAAAAAAAAATTCGTTAATTTCCATTTTTTTCTAAAAATAATTCACCCAAATTTTATAGTATGAAATTATTCTACCCTAAAAATCGCCAAAATATTATATAGAGACTATACAAAATTTTTAGTTTGAATATTTTTACAAAAATATCTCCAAACATTTTCTAGATTGCATATTATGGACTAGTGAGATTCCCCAAGGTTTCTAAACTTTAATATAAATATCCATTCTTAAAATTTTCCCTAATTATTCCACCAAATCTTTGCTAGATTTTAGATAAAAATTAACTAGAAAAATATGCCTAAAAAAGGGATCAAAATGTAGAATACTAAGATTATTTCAAATGTTTTGACCATGAGATCTCTCTCTCTCTCTCTTTAATTGTTTTACATAATATATACATGGATCTATGTGTCTATTATTTAATCCATTATATTAAAATATTTAGTTATCTCAAAATTGACTTGGGAAGGATTATGAAAGGAATTCACACATTTATTCACATTTGTGTTGAAATGGACCTCAATAAAGGATTGTTGGATTAAATCTTCATTACATGGGGAAATAAGGTTTATTCCTAAGTAGTGGATTATGAAAATATGACTTTTAGATGTAGATGTTGCCAGCAGCCCAGACACCTACAAAATGTTTGCCCATAGTCACAAGGCACCTCTTCACACCCTGAAGCCAAGAAGAAAAATCATGGATGGCAAGATCCAAAAGGACACAATGGTTCTAAGTCCATTATGGCTCATAGATCGAGTAATTCTCAAAATTAGAAGACTCCTGATGCCAACATTGCTCTTGCAGACCAAGCTCAGACTCATGATATGTCATCTCAACCATAAGGGGAGGAATCTTACCCATCAATTAGTATGACACAAAATACATCCATAATTTTGGAATCTACAAAGAGGGAAGAAACATACCCACGAATTAGATCATTCAAATAGTGACAAGGAGTCAAGAAATATGTTAGAGCACTCTACAATAGAAACATCTCAAGGAAACGAAGTGGTTGTCTTAGATAATCCCTGTGGTTGGATAGACCTTCGGAAGAGGAAAGGAAAGAAAACAAGTCAATGTATAATCTTGGAGCCGAATTCCAGGAAGGAAAAATTTATTATTGTGTAGCGTGATTAGGGGAAGATTGATGCACTATGATGTGATATATTCATTTTTGATGGATCAATATAATTGTTATATATATAGAACAACGAGAGCTCGGGATGCCGAGTTTTTCTGAAGGGTTTCTCCGTGTTGACGTTGCTCACTAACCCAACGAATCAGGCAGTAATGGAGAACAAAAAACAGGGGTTTGATGCATCCATAGAAGGCCTGAAGGTGTTTTTCTGGATACTACCACACATTTTTTGGTACAAATCTTCATGTAGAATTTTTCTACAAATCAGCTAGCTTTGATACCATGTAGAGCTTTTTCTACAAATCATCTAGCTCCGATACCATGTAGAAATTTCCCACCTGTAGATCACCTGGTAATGCACTGTACTAAAGCAAAACACTTGATATACTTCTACAAACAATTTAGCGGAAGCTTAATCAACCATGAACATCATCAATAAGAACACATATAACTAATAAGAAGGAATCAATCACACATAACAAAGAAGAATTTACCCAAGGAAAGAACCTGCCTAAAACCCCATCTCTGTATTATCATACAAGTGGAAATATAGTCCGGATTACACAAAGCCTTAGCTTGAAAGCTATCTAGCTCTCAGTACAATCCCTCTGCTGCTCATAGAAAGTCAAAGGCTTCTCACAAACCTTCTCCTCTACCCTCCAAGCCTCCTATTTATATGCATAGGTTTTCACAGGTCCTCCAACTACAACCTATGTGATTCTCACCTCACACACAACACTGACCTCTGGAATAACTACACAAACCTGAAGGAGATAAATCCTCATCATGGATGAGCTTCCTTTATAGGAAAAATATTCATCCAACTGATAGTACTCTGTCCCTTCTCTGATCTCAACTGAGTCTCTGACAGAACTGACATGCATCAGTTATCCATGAGTGAATCCTTAGTTATCGAAAATAATAGTTGTCACATGCATGCAAGCATTAACAAACTATATTTTATTATTTTAACATCTTGTTAAAATAATCTAATTGGACTTGACCAGTTAGAACTAATTCAACTGATTCTCTCATTATAGAACTCATACTTATTCCCTCAATTAGTGGAGTAAATTAAGGATAAATTCCTCAATCAGTGGGACAACTCATGTGCATGCTCACAAAGACTTCAAATTCGAATTTCCTTAACTAATTAACTCAACTGAATTAATTAATTTATATTTCCAACTGCTGTTAAGACCAAGATTAATTTTACTTCCTATAGATAGACTAGGGACTGCTATAAATAGGAAGGAACCATAAATGCTATTTTTAGAACTTTCTATTTTTAGTAGTTTCACCTCTCACCCAAGCTGGCCAATGACCTCACTGGCCAAACTGCTATTTTTAGACATTCTATTTTTTGGCATTTCTTGTTGCCCACTTTTCATCACTTCAATGAACCAAGTATGAACTTCTAGAGGGTGAATGAATCCTCCAATGGCTAGGGATGTTCACCCCTTTCTTGGATCAAAGACAGTGCCATATATAAAGCCATGATCTATCAGATCTAGCCTCCCAGAAGGTAGATCAACCCATGCAATGGACAGATCTAGAAACCTGTCCACGATTCGGTTACGCCCTCTATCATTTCGTTGTCGTGAAGTTAAAACAAAAAGGAATATCCTCTTGGAAGGTTTAGGTCACACTGCAAACAAGCCGAGAATATGAGAGGCCTAGTATATTTCTGCAAGATCTTCTTCTAAGATATTTGGGGAATTTTGATTCAAATCTACCTCACTCCATAAAAGAAATCTGATCCATAGAAGTAGATCAGCACCTGATTTGGATGGATTTGGCTTTTTTTCTCAGGAAAAAGGGATCAATCCCCAGATTTGGTCCTTCAAATAACAGATCAGCCTCTGATATGGCCAGATCCCTCAAATATAGAGTGTTATGTAGTAGATTGACCCTGATATGGACATATCTATTTCACTCTCTCTAGTTCCAAATGATTCCACAACATATAGGAAGGGAGGAAATGACAAAAGACTATGGAAAATAAGGGACAGAGGTACATGTGACCTGTGGCATTGGAACAATGAAGATGAGAAATATGATCCACACCTCATTTATGCAGATCAATACAAAAGAAAACGTTGCCTAGTCACAAGGGTTGGAGATCGACTTAGTCTCACATATCACTGCATATAAGGAGACTGATTTCTTATAATTGGAACAACAGAATTCTTTCCAAATATTCTTAAAAACCATAGAACATAAATCCACAATTTTTTGGATACCGACTTCTGACAAGGTCTTACAACTGAAACAAAATTTTCTGAATAAGATGGAATATCCATACTAGCTACAAAACCTGGTCTATGGAGGTAGATCATTACAGGATGAAGGAAGTATACATGACTACAATATACTAACTTCTACTACCATCATCCTCAACCTGAGGCTAAGAGGAGGAGCAGCGAGATCAAGTAAATCCAAAGGGACAAGAGGTATTTCTGGATCTAAATTACCCAGAGGAGAAGAACCAAATCAGGAACATAATAATGCTGGTTTCTCCTACGAAAACATCCTCTAATGGAAAGAAACAACTACAACAAGCTCAAGCTAGGCACATAATAATCCTAGCCCTTACATTGTGGAGCATACAAATTATGTCCCAGAACTGGAAATAGACATTCCAGAACAAACAAACATTGCACAACCTATGAGGCATAAGCCCTCATCTGCAGGTTTAACAATTTTTGGCCAAAGCCAATGGATATTTTTCATTAGATCTTCACAAATTGGACAACAAATTGTGAGGTACACCTTTTCTCCAAAGGTTTCTTCATTGTAAAATTCACATCATCGGAAGAGCGAGATATTATCCTACAGGATGGCCCATGGTTTTGGGGATTGATGGGGCTCTTCACCACTCCATGGTTTCCAGAATTTGATGCTAACACCATGATTGTATCAAGGATTCTGGTATGGGTTAGGCTACATAACCTTCCCCTACACCTCTAGCATAATCAAGTGCTAGAAGGAATTGGAAACATTTTAGGACGATACATAAAGACCGATGAACAAAGGATGGAAGAATGAATCTATACTTTTGCACACATATGTGTGGAGGTGGACCTCAGTAAAGGTATACTAGATTCCATTCAACTGATACACAACAAATAGAGTTGGACTCAAATCCTGGATTTCGAGAATACAATCTTTAGATGTTGTATATGTCGTAGATCAAGACACAAAATATGTGCCCTATTGCTAAGAAAGAGCAGCGAAGGAAGAATAAATCAGGGAAACAACCAAAATGATGGAAATTTCCCCCAAATGAAGATGAGGAAGAGGAAGGAGAAGGAAAGGAAGCTAGCCCAAATAAGGAAGAACAACACTTTCAACAAAATAAAAAAAAAAAACCGAAAAGACAAACATATATACCAATATAATTACAACGCCCTACAAATTAGCTAATCCGACTGCCTAAAGAAAAGGACAATGGATGAATAAAACATCAGCATACTCCAGAAAATTCACATTTAGACAAGGAAACCTCAAGAATAGAAGAAAATCAACTAGATATCATCTCATCCACTCCATCTCAAGGAGAATCGTGGAAGGTTGGAAAGAAGAAATGGAGAAAAGTCTAAATTTTCTCGGATTTTAATTGATTATTTTGTATGTATGAAATTATGATCATCAGTCTTTGACTCGATGATGGACTTCTTGTACACATCTACAACAGGTAATTTTGTTTTCTTTGAACATTTTTTCTTGAGAAACACACTTGGAGGAAATGGACTTGGTGACACAAGGATTGCTTTTGTCCAACAAAGAATGATTAGCCCCTAAAGACATTTTTCCAAAAGAATTATCTGAGGGATAATTTGGATTATCTACTTTCATTAAGGTGTCAAGGATCTCTACACTGCTACACATCTTCTTTTGAGTTATTGGTAAGATTCATTGGTATTTAAGAGGGTCAATTTTGTTTTCTTTGAACATTTTTTCTTGAGAAACACACTTGGAGGAAATGGACTTGGTGACACAAGGATTGCTTTTGTCCAACAAAGAATGATTAGCCCCTAAAGACATTTTTCCAAAAGAATTATCTGAGGGATAATTTGGATTATCTACTTTCATTAAGGTGTCAAGGATCTCTACACTGCTACACATCTTCTTTTGAGTTATTGGTAAGATTCATTGGTATTTAAGAGGGTCAACCTAGAGATCTAAAGATTTTTTATCCCTTTGAAAATTGACCTCATTACAAAATAATTTGAGGAGAAACCTCCTTGGAGATTGTATAATGATCTGAATTAGCTCTCTCCCATCAACTTGGTTTTCAAATATTTTTCTTTGCTTTATTCCCTCCAAATTTGGGACAATTTTTGAGAGAATGCTCGATATCATAACAAACTCTACAACGAAGATAAATATTTTTCGTAATACAAATTTTCCACCCATGAAAAATTAGGACTTGTTAACTTAATATTTGTTGGAAAACCTTTGGGAAAATCCATTTTCACACGTCTGCAAGCATATGTGGGCTTCAGGTAGAATTTTTTGTCATCACATCAACTATATAATTTGCCTAAGGCATTACCAACTGGAGTGAATGAAGGAAGATTCCACATATGCAAGGGGATATTGGGAAGCCTTACCCAAACCAGAAAAAAAGAGATTGAAGTCGAAAGAGGGTCGAAGGACGGGAACTAGGGTTGCAAAGAGAACCTTGTGCAGCCCCAAAACCATGGGCCAAATTCTAAAATCAATGCCCAATCTTCAACTTTGTTAAATATTGCAATAAAAAAACCTCTTGCCAAAGGGTAAATATTCAAATCATCAAACCAACTTCCAAAATTATTTTTCCTCATTCATAGGTTTAACCACTAGAGGGACCTCAATCAAAGGGCCTTCCTGAACATGCATCCTGGAGGAAGAGGAACCAGAGTCTAATTTCAAAATATCGTAAAAGGAATGAAGAATTATGACCTTTATAACACCCAATGGAACATTACTAGAGCCAAGAACCATATCCAAGCCCTCCACTTAGAAGCAAACCACACACTTAGAAACCAGTCACTTAGAAACAAAGGATCTAGACACTTATGAACCTGAAGCCAAAGAGATCTGGGAAAATTTTCCATCCACCAAGGGAGCCATGGCAGAAGAAGAGGTTGTTGCGGAGGATGAAGAATTAGAAAATGGATTAACCATAACAGAGGACACTAAAACTGGGACTAAAGCAGAGTAAGAAGGATTCAAAATGTTCTTGACATAGTAAACACCCATATTAAGGATCTGGGACACAGAGGAAGAGGCAGTCAGCTAAGTTTGAACCCTTATCGTCACAATGAAGCCAACACGTGCAGTTTCCTCTTTAAAAATTCAAAATTATTAAAACAATTTATTATGGTCAACTTTAAAGTCCCTTTTTCCTTATTTGTCTCTCTATGTACAAGGTTGATATTGAAAGATGACGCATTTGGCTGGAAAAAATAATGGCTCGATCGATCCATTTAAGCGCTCAATCGAGCCTTTTTTAAGTGCTTGATCAATCTCCTTTGGTGCTAAAAAGGTAGCTCGACTGAGCCTTTTTTTCAATATTTACCACTCGCATGAATTGTGAGCGCCATTTGCATAGACTGTGGGAGATCGACCAAGAGTTTGAGAATAGCTGGATTGAGAGTATTGGAGCTCGATTGAGCAATAGAACATTCAAATCAATCTCACCAACCACCCGACCAACATCGTAGAGGCTCAAACAAAGGTAGGTACATTATCCTTCGTCCTTTTTATCTAATTTTTTTTTGGAAATGTAACATATTAATTTAAAAAAAAAAACAACCATGTACAAAAACCATCAAAACCAATAAATTAAGAAAAAAACAACCATACAAAACCACGAAAACCACAAAAAAGCCCTTCAGAAAACTTTGAAATCACAAAACCAACCAAGAAAACCATAAAAAAATCTCTTCAAAACAACTTAGAAAACCAAAAAACCAACCTACAAAACCATCCAAAAACCCCTTCAAAGCAACCTAGAAAACACTTGGAAACCACAAAAAAAACTATAACTTAGGTTTTAAATTTGTTTCTTACTTGCAATGTTTTATTTATTAAATGCATATTTTCAGATTTTGAATGGTATATATATATATATATAGAGAGAGAGAGAGAGTAGGTTTTAAAGTTTTTCTTTATGAATTTTGTGATATAAAATTTCAATTTTTTACTTTTTTTTGTTATTTAAAATGCATTTTAAATTTCTAGCAAATTTCACTGAAAAATATAGCCAAAAAACCCACAAAAGAAAGCAACGAACTAAACCAATAAATAAGTAATTAAGAGTTGAGATCGCAGATGAATAGGGTTCTCATAGCGAACTTATTTAGAAAATATGAAAATTTATTTAAATAATTAATGATTTAAATTTAAAATTTAAGTATATTTAAATATTTTAATAAAAATAAGTAGATTCAGTGTAAAAAAAAAATATAATATTTAAAGTTAAAAATATCCAAAGTGAAAAATATATATAATAATAATATATATATATATATACAATAAAACTATATAACATCATGTCACTATCTATAATTATAACATTTTACATAACTATTATTTAACTATAACATCACATAGCTATATGTTATGTTATGCAACTAGCTCACAAAAAGATAGATCAACGACTTAAAAAGTATCATCTTCGAGGGGGAAACCTCCTTTATATTACATAAATGAACAATTCTTGGATGATACAAATGAAAAGACCACATTTTTATATATAATAGTCTAAGGGGTCAAAATATAATCAGAGCCTACATAATAATAGTAATGTAAGAGCATAACAATAACAATAGTGGACTACTATGGGGCACAACAATAACAATAAGGTGGTTACACTAACAATGACAATAAAGGGGATACACTAGTATTATAGGGACCTAACATGTCCCTTTCCTTCAAAAAAAAGTTGTCCTCAATGCTTGAGTAGTTATAGATGCTTCTGTATAAAATTATCATCCTTCTATGTGGAATCTTCAGTGGGTAAGTTCTTCCACTTAATGAGATACTCTGAAATTGATTAATTCCACAACTGTCAGGTTCTTGTTTCTATGATTGCTTCAGACTCAAATATGATTTTTCCTTCTTCATCATGTTCTGGAAACATTGTTTGAACTGGAAGCTAGTCATCAATAACCTTTTTTAAGCATGAAACATGGAAAACTGGGTGTACTTGGGAAGATGCAGGGAGCTCCAATTCGTATGCCATAGTACCAATCTTTTACAATACCTTGTAAGGACCATGGTACTTAGGTGATAATTTATTACCATTCTTAGCTTGCTTGAGAGACATTTGTTTGTATGGTTGTGGCCATAAAAGTACCCAATCACCTACATCAAAACTTCTTTCGTTGCGATGTTAATCTACCTGTTGTTTCATTTGATTTAGCGTCATAGTGAGGTTATCCTTTAAGAGTTGGAGAGATTGTTTTTTATGCTCAATGAGATATTCGACTACTTGAACCTTAGAATTTTATCTTAAAGATGATGTGATGGATGATGGATAATATCCATAAAGTGCCATAAATGGGGTCATTTTTGCTGCAGTATGGAAGGAAGTGTTATACCACCATTCAGCTAGAGGTAACCACTTGACCCATTGTGTTTGTTTATCAGATACAAAGCAATGAATATATCTTTCCAAATATTTGTTCACTATCTCAGTTTGCCCATCAGATTGAGGATGATAAGATGACCTATGAGTTATTTGAGTACTAATACAAGAAAATAATTCCGTCCAAAAATTTCCAGTGGAAATGGGATCTCTGTCACTTACTATAATCTTTTGGTTTCCAAGAAGCTTTTGAATTGTTTCCATAAATGCAGTAGCAACTATACTAGCTTTAAAAGGATGAGATAATGCAAAACAGTGTGCATACTTGGTAATTCTATCAACTACCACCATGGTGACACTCTTTCCTTCAGACTTGGGTAAACCTATGATAAAATCTATTGAGACCTCCTCCCAACGCTGAGTTGGAATGGCTAAAGGTTGTAATAGACCCAGGATATTAATTATCTCAACTTTATTTTGTTGGAAAACAAACATTCTGACACAAACTTTTGAATAGATTTAAGGCCATCCCAAAAAAGTTCCTTCTTGACCCTATGTTAAGCTTTTAAAAATCTTGAGTTCCCTCCTAAGGGAGAAGTGTGCAATTCCAAAAGAATATTTTATTTGAGTTGGGAATTCTTACAAAGATATAAGTGATCTTTGTACCATAATGAATCATTTTTCCAGCTAAATGTATCAGATGTGTCATGTGGAAAGAGTTATTTTTGCGGACAAACCTAACCTCCCTAGGAGTATAAGACTCTCTAGTGACAAACAAGACAAACAAGAGCAATCCTCCTCTAAACATACATTATCCTATGAGAAACCAAGTGTTGTTCGATCCTACCTCAAATCCAACGCTTGTTGTAGCAGTCCAGCCTTGCTGATCCAGATGAGCTCCTCCTTCAATTTAAGACCTGCATACACTAACAAGACAAACGATTACATAACACCTGAATATTTCATAAAACAAAGCATATTCATCACATAGACCAAGGAGTACATGAAATAATTCATTAACAACAAATCATTGAGAAGAATGGACTTATTTGTATTAAGGAAACAGAAAAGGAACCATTACAACCTGAGCCTTGGTGTTGTGCAAGCTCCTCCCAGGGTTCAACAAGAGATTTCCTCTACTTTGACAAGCTCACCCACTCCCAATATGGCAACAAGAAAGGAAGGTAATCTCTCCTCACAAGTTAACAATGGAAGTCCTAATTCCAGCAGCATTTACCCTTTGGAATGTTCAGCTTTCAACCTCCCCTCCTTTGGCCCAATGCATGTATTTATAGTGTTCTAGAGGAAGTTATTAAGTTCCAACATCAATGGGATACTCCCTCTTTTGGATGGGGTAGCTCCTCTCTTGATGGGATAAGTTCCTCTATCATAGGGATGCATGAACCATCTGGAGGTGCTCAATACACGTCAAACACTCTCTAGAAGGCTCTAGAAGTGACCACAAGTAACTTTTTAAAGATGAAACTCGCGCCTTTTGACCTTTACAGGGGTACGCACCCATCCTTTGGCTTACAGAGCGTACAAGTACGCAGGTACAGTGTGTTTGGGATGCATACACGCAGGCAAGGTAGAGAGAACCTGCGTACCCAGAGATAAACATGTTTTTAAGTGACTTTCTCTCTTTTTGAAGTTTGACATAAAGAGCAGAGGTATGAGGCTTGACAAGGAGGACAATATGACTATTGATGGAGCCATATTAACTGCAGATAGTCATGGTGACAAATTTCAGTGTAACAGATTGCCCCCTAAAGTACGAAGCCTGTAATAGATAAGGGTGTTAAATCATATAAGAAGGGTGAAGTACTTTATCATTTCGAGGATCATCTTGTGGAGAGCCTGGTCAGAACCTGCAATTTTCAACACAAAATACATGTATAAGATCATATCATCACTGAGGTGGGCATTCCCATACTCAGATCAAAACTTTGACTATTGGACTAACTATTCTGGTACAAGAATGATTTTATAATACATCATAATCATAGACTCGTGTAGACACAGTATGGGCGCAGCCATCTGTTTATGATTGGTCTACAACATAATGAATACAAAACTCCTTGCAGCCTGGATGGTGGAAACTAGATCCAGGGTCTTCATCTCTACTTCCCGAATTGGTACGATTCTAGCCATGTGAATAAATGAGTCAATGTCGAACATGTAGAAACCACTTGATTACCAGTCAATGATGTGAACTGTTAACAAGCATGAGAGAGACCACCAGTAATTTCAATGGTTCTCAAAGTACCCAGCACAATCCATGAGATGTGAAATGAGTCGGTGTCGAACATTTCGTGGAATCCTTCGATCGCAAGTCAATGATGAAAACTGACGTCGAAGGCGAGAAACCTGCCATTGATGCATGCAGACTTCAAGGTACTGACGATTTCTAAGTCAACTCTCTAGATAATGTGCTGATTTCGATAGAAAGCGACCCGTCGCAGGCAAGCCCACAACACGAAATCATAGTTCAAGTTGAAGAAATGTTGCTGCAAGGACTGACTCAATGATGACACAATGGATGATAGGTATTTTGCGGTTGAATGTTTTGTTTTCAGACCTCTTGAACACATAACGACACAAAAGATGGTTTGGTGACGAATGACTCAAAGTCGACTCCCATAACCCGGCTAAAAAATGTCAATGATTTTGGTCAACTGTGAGACAAGGGATTTCCCAACCCAGGTGAATGAATAAGTGTCGTGTTCAAGAGTGGTAGTAAGGTTTTATTTCTGAGACAAAAGGATATCAAATAGGCTCATTCTTTCTCATTTTTCCCCCACCATTTCTGGCAAGTACCTCTTTATTTTTTACAAGCTTGAGGAGGATAACATATGCTTGTTTGTAAGCTCATCCTTCGGATGAGTCAAACTTAGTTTTTGATGCGAACCCTAAGAAGGAGTGGTCCGTTCCTGTTTGTAATAGAACAGGTCCTTTACTGTGAAATTTTAACGAGTCCAGTATAGGAGAAACTCGGCGTTTTTCATATTTAGAGAGTCTGAAAAACTTAGAAGACTCCAGATTGAAACTTTTCGTAAATTTGTGTCTCCTAAGCCCAAAAAAGTATAAAATAATACCTAGGAGAACCGCTTGATCTTGCGACCAAGGATATTTTCATAGTTAGTGTCTTTGACCTGAAAAGTAAAAGGCGATCAAGGACACATCGTTTTATTTCCAATATCGAATTTGAAACGACAAAAATCCGACAATCTTTTCCTGTTTTCTCGATCAGAAAAAGGGCTGTAAGAGTACCGTCTTTTAATTCCGTTTTAACGAGTGTCAAAGAAACGCTCGGCAATATTTTCAGTTTTTAGGAGTCAAAAAAGGGCTTAAAAGATGACTCTGATGTTTGATTTGTGAAAAATGACAAGTTTCCCTGAAAATCCCTTTGTCCTGCACAAAAAGCGACACATTACTCATACCTATTTGAAATGGG
>APFE030533147.1:13233-57755 GCA_000404065.3 Pinus taeda
CTCATAGAATAATGTATGTTTAGAGAAGGATTGCTCTTGTTTGGTTTGTTTGTCACTAGAGAGTCTTAGACTCCTAGGGAGGTTAGGTTTGTCCGCAAAAATAACTCTTTCCGCATGACACTTGGAAACAAAGTTTAAGCAAGAAATGAAAACAAAGTTTCTATTCCTGTTTTACCATTATTTCCAAATCATGAATTAAAACTGAAAGTGAAATTTGCAACTGATGTCTAACTAATTACATAAATAAAACTAAATGAAATACTTAGTTACTCTACCTCTCAATTTTGGGAGAAAGTCTCCTTGGGATGACATTTGAGGAATTATATACTTCATTAATCTAAGAGAAAACAAATACAGAGATGCAACAAAGACTCATTGCATAAATGAAATGTTCAACCACTTAGTTTAGGATGAATTATCTACTTGAAGGGTTTTTAAGAAACATTCATTAACATCATGAGTCAGTAAACTAAAAATAAAATGGCAAAGACAATAAATGGCACTGATCAGTCTAATTGAGAATTTAAAGACTAGTAAAACAGTGAATGAGGTAAACTAGATTACATTACTGTGTTTCATCTTCTAAGCTATTGATAAACTAAAAAAAATATCAAGAAAATGGAAGCTACTCTAAATTATGTACACCGTTAATAAGAAAATGATGGAAATTGCATTGTAAACATTGTTAGTAAGAAAATGATTATAAACACTGTGAAATAAAATAATGAATTTACAGTTAACAAGAAGAAGAAAAATAAAATGAAATGAAACCTTTTCCAGTGCATGGGCTCTCTGCAATTGATTAGGCTACACGTGTTCAATCAACTCCAACAAAACTCCTTTAGATTTTCATAAAACGTGTGGTCTTCATATTAAAAATAGGGACACAAAATGCCCAGAAATTATGGAGTTTAGAACTTTGATTTCACAATAAAACTATCACTATTACCACTAACTTCTTCAGCCCTTTACGTAGATATTTAAAAGAAAAACCATGCAATTGTTTGTGGAGAAAAACATGTTATAGCCAAACATGTAGAAGACAGATGTGCGGAATTTCTTCCTTGACTATTGGAGACATAAATCCAAGACATGGCGGTTGTTGGATTCAGTTGTACAGGTGGTTGTTGGAGTTCGTAGGTACAAGTAGTTGTTCCGGATAATGCTTCCCATCACTATGAAACATGTTAATTAACCACGAAATAGAGTCTTGTTACCTTCGGTCTCTGTGTTTGACTTATTCATTGACCGTAGTCTTATGCCATCTTCTTTGTCAACCTAGGCTAAGTGAATAGGACAGGGTCCATGTCACGATGATTTCCAAGTTGCCCATGTAGCTAGTTTCTCCTTCTGACACCTGGAACCTGTTAGAGCATGAAGGTAGCTGCGGAATAGCCAATTAGTTGCAGAATAGGCTGTGTTTTGTAGCTAATATACAAAAATTTATTCAAACAACAAAACATAAAAGCATAACATGTAAATCACTAAATGTCCACCTTAAAACTGTATATACCAATCATTGGTGATGAAAATGCATCTTTTTCATGGAAAAACAAAGAAAAGGAATGAGAAGAGTTGGTAGGGAAAGAGTAATTTTGAGGCTCAACATACCCCCCTGCAAAATCATTGCATGTCCCCATGCAATTTTAAAAAATGTGAACTTCTTTGTTCTATTGCATTTGTTTTAACACTTCTACCAGTGCATTCAACTTCCTTTTCTTACTTCTCTTTGCACTGACTGCCATCCTATGCTTCTTCATAAGAAGTCTGTATTTGAGGTTGATAAGTGTTCTGCTCAGCTTCCTATTTTTCCTCTTCAACTTCCTGTTTTTCTTGTACCATAATCCCAGGTGTAGCATTGTTTTGTCATGAATGGCTCTATCCAGCTTGTTTTGTTCCCTCAAGGTTTCATTTTCTTTTTGAATGTGCCTATTCAAAATCTCTAACTCAAAGATTTCTTGTTTGAGAGAGCTAGTTAGAGATTCTTTTGGATTGACAGGCTGCTCTAGATTGGTTAAGGATCCTAGATCCATTGAGGTATTCTTTTTCTCTAATGACTCTATGTAGTCATAGACTTGTTGTTGTAATGGATCTATGCCAGGAGAAGCTCTGCTTGTGATGCCTTCAAAATTCTGTGGAGGAGAGTTTTGTGGACTGCGTTCAGTTGGAATACTGTCAGGAGATTGAACAAGGGTTTCTTCCTCTAATCTTATGAACTGGGCTTCTTTTGATGTTACCTTCTTCACCTTATCTCAGAGTCTAGAGCTCCTTCTCACGTTTTGGAGGCTTATGGTTTCTTCTCTTGTGTCCTTCTTCCTCTTTCTTATCTCCTTATTTTCTTGATTTTCTCCTTAATCTTTGTCAGTCTTTCGGAGAGTAATTGTTCATCTTCTTGTGGTGATGAAGGTTCAGGAATGTCTTTATTGATTTCTTGAACTCTCTCTTTCATTTTTCCTTTCTGTTTAGTTTGCTTCATAACCTCTGGTTTAGGAGTTGTCTCTGCATCATTCTTTTATGAGGAGGTTTGAATATTAATGTTGATCTTTCTCCTCCTACTTTTCTTAACATGACTCTCCTCAGGTGACTCTGGAGCATCCTGGAAAAAATTTCTTAACAAGAAATCTTCCCATGTATCCCCTATATTTCTCAAATGGAATTCAACTAGTATTTTCACTAATCCATAATGACACATAGTTGTTTATATGTATTCAATTTTCTTTTGGACATTTGTAGCCATTCTTCTTAGACTGTTTAGAAGGAAGAAGGGAAGGTTGATGGTTCCATTTTCTTAAAAAAATCATTAATAAACGTATATGGTAAACATACATAGACCCAAATATTCCTTCACATGTAATTAATTTTTGTAATATTAACAACATATTACTCCATTTGTTCTTGAGTGCTAAAATAAGAATTCCCTTTATAAATATTGTAACATCCATACCTAGATTTCTAAGGATCACTTTCCAAGATTCACCATGAAATTCCTTGTTTTTAAACCATCTTTCTCCTTGTCTTGGCAACTCTGTTGCTTCTGCTATGAAGGATTCTGTGACTGCAAATTTGATATCTCCTATCTCCACTTCTGTGCCATCAAATGACCTTGCAAAAGACTTGGTAATTTCCTTGTGGCAGCTGTCAAATTTCTCAATAAAATTTAACCATTTGGCCTTCTGTAGCATCCCTTTAAGCTATGGATATGCCTCCATATACTTTACCCCTATGGGCTCTATTCTGACAATAAGCTCCATATCCCTTGTTTTCGGTTAACCTTCAAAATTACTCTCACTATCTATAAAACGAGTGCTATTTAAGAAATGGAATGACTGCGTATATGGAAAGACTATGTGTATATGAAAAATGGAATGACTGTGTATATAGAAATGGAAGGACCGTGTATATGGAATGACTGCGTGTATGAGAGAAAAACTTAAGAATTTGCATGTAATAAATAGACAATTAGGGTTTAGAGAGTCATAGATAAGTAGGTCACATCATTGTCTTAATTGTTAATAGGTGTAGTTGTGGAGGACCATTTGAGTACAGGTTATGGAGTTTGAAGCAAAGATTTGTTATGAAAGAATCATTGAGATTGTTTTTCATTAAAGATGGAAGATATGGTGGAGACATCGTGGCGGTCAAATCAAATGATGGTTGATTAAGGAGACTTGTGATTATACATACTATACAAACTTATGTTTTCAAATTTATTTTTTGAAATAAATTTTTGCATTTACCTTTGGAACCTTTACCTTCCACTTGCTAGTTTTTTTTTATGTTGATCCATAGGTACCTTGAGCATGATTGGTCTTCAAAATTTTATTTTTCTTCAATTCCCTACATACATGGTTTTATTATGAACTGTGCACTTGTGCCTGAACTGATTAGCTGCAGAATCAGATTAGCTGCATAACAGAATCAACTGCAAAACGTGAAACAGAAAGTGAAATGTGGCTTATGTATCATAAATGAAATGGAAATGGCTATGTAAGTGAAAATAAAATGAGATGTAAGACAAGATGATAAATGAAATGGATATGGAATGAATACTGAAAAAGGAAAAATGTATTGATGAAATATGAAAATGGGATGAAGTGAAACTGTAAAAATAAAATGGAGTGAGGTGAGATGAGATGATGATTTTTGTAGAATCTAAACTACAGAGTGATTGTGGCTTTTTGTCACTACTTATTACAGAAAGAAAATGGAAAATATAGGGTGTCAGAAACCTCTTATTTTTACCCTATATTTTCTGTATAAGTATGCCAATCAATGATTGGTTTTCAACCTTATACAATTTACTATAATTTTTTTTATTTCTTGTTTTTTTTTCCATAGGAAAAATAAAGAGTAAGTTAGTGGAGAAGAAGGATTCTTCTTCACTAATTTCATTTTAGAATTGTCTTGGAAAATCTTGATGAACTCCTCTTTTGAAATTGGTTTCTGATATAATTTTGATCTATGACCATTCATAGGAAGAGGAGTTTTACTTTAATATATTGCTTTGACCCTCACTACTCCATTACTAAAGACTTTTTCAATATCATATGGCCCAAGCCAATGAGTTTGAAACTTCTCTTGAAAATCTTTAAACTTTGAATCAAATAACAACGCCCAATCTCCCACTTGAAACCTCTTGTCCTTGATATATTTGTCATGCCATTGAGCCCTCTATTATTGGACTACACCAGCCCTTTGAACTGCCTCTTGCCTAATTTCATCAAGTTCATTTAATTTCTCCAGCCTATGTTATTGTGCCTCTGATAAATCTAGTCCCAGTTGGACTGCCATCTTGAAATTTCTGATTTGGAACTCTATAGGGAATAGGACTTGTTTCTCATAAACAAGTTCATAGGATGTATGTTCCGTTGTGTTCCTCCATGTAGTTCTATAGGCCCATAAGGCTTCAGGAAGCCTTTCTTCCCAATCTCTTCTATGTAGATGCACAGTCTTGGTGAGGATTCCTTCAATCACTTTATTTGTAGATTCCACTTGACCATTTGCTTGTGGATGATAGGGAGTAGATTCCCTATGCTTGATCTTGTATTCTTCCACAAGCCCTTCCATCATGTTAGATTTTAATTGAGATCCCTAATCTGTCACAATTTCTCTTGGAACACCAAAACGAGTGAAGATGTCCTCAAAAAGAAAATTAACTACAAATTTTTCATTAACAAAAGGTAATGATTTGGCTTCTACCCATTTAGTGACATAATTAGTGCACACCAATATATACTTTTTTCTGCTTAGATGGAGGATTAATTGGTCCAATAAAGTCTTAGGCCCACTTTTCAAAAGTTTTGATGAGTACCTGAATTTGCAATGGTATTTCATTTTAGGGAGTAGGTTTCCCTACCCTTTGGTAGCTATCACAACTCCTGACATATTCTTTAGCATCTTTGAATATGGATGGCTAATAATATTAAAGAAAGGATTTGATAGGCTATCCTCTTGTCAGCAAAGTGTCCACCACACGGATCATCATGACATGCTTTAAGAATCTCTGGCATTTCATCTTCCTTGACACACCTTCTGATCATAAGATTTGGCCCTATTTTATACAATTCGTCAGTGATCCATGAATATCTTGCACTTTTCTGAATAATGTTTCTTTTCTCTTTAGGAAACAAATGTGAAGGTAACTTTCCTGTGACCAAGTAGTTAGAAATATCTGCAAATCAAGGAGTTTGAGTAGTTATTGCAAAAATATATTCATCGAAAACTTATCTTCAACCGAAGCATCTTCTTTGATATTCTGAATCCTGGACAAGAAATCAACAATTGTGTTTTGTTTTCCAGGTTTATCTATCACAGTCATGTTAAATTCTTGCAAAAGTAAAATCCATCTTGTAACTCTACCATTAGTAATAGGTTTATTCATCAAATATGTAATTGCAGAGTGATCTGTATGAACAAAGGTTTCATAGCCTGTTATATAATGTCTGAATTTGTTAATTGCATGAACAACAACTAAAAATTCCTTTTCAGTCACAGTATAATTCAACTCAGTGGGAGTCAAATTCTTACTTGTATAGTAAATGGCATAAGGAATCAAATATTTTTGTCCCAATACAACTCCCGGAGCTGTATCTGAAGCATCTGTGGAAATATTGAAAGGGAGTTTCCAATTTGGACATCTTAAAATGGGTGCTTCAGAAATTTTTTCTTTCAAGGTTTCAAATGCCAACTGGAAATCAGAATTCCAATTGAATTCACAATCTCTGGTAAGAAATTTGAAGGGTGGGGATGCTATTTTAGTGAAGTTTTCAATAAATCCTCTATAGTACCTTGTAAATCCCAGAAAACTTCTAACATCCTTTCGGTAATTTGGAATCGATAATTTAGAGATGACTTCAACTTTAGAATTGTCAACTTTAATTCCATCTCCTGAAATGTGATGTCCTAAAACAATACCTTCTGTAAACAGCATAAAACATTTTTCATGGCTTAGTGAAAGGTTTGTTTCCTTATATCTTTTAAGAACTTTTTCCAAATTTTCCAAAGCTTCTTCAAATGTATTTCCATAGACTGTAAAATCATCCATATATACCTCTACACAATCATGTATCAGATCAGAAAAAATTCATCGTACTGTTCTTTGGAATGTTGAAGGTGCATTACATAACCCAAAAGGAAGTACTTGGTAGGCATAAGTTCCCCATGGACAAGTAAATGTGGTCTTATCCTCAGCTTCAGGTGCTACCTAAATTTGCTTATAACCATTAAGACTATCAAAAAATGAGAAATACGTCTTACCTGCTAATGTATCCAACACTTGTTCTATAAAAGGGAAAGGAAAATGATCTTTAAGGGTTGCCTTATTCAGTTCTTGGTAATCAATGCACACCCTCCATTTCCCATTCTTTTTAGGCACAATTACCAAAAGAGAAACCCATTGGCTATCTGAAATTGTGTAAATAAAGTTTACATTTAGTAATTTTTGGAGCTCTTCTTTCACAATCTCTCTAAGATTTGGATTCATCCTTCTCTGAGGTTGTCTGATAGGTTTACAATTTTCCTTAATATAGATGTGATGGATACAAGTCTTAGGATTAATGCCTTTCATGTCGGTGTATTCCCATGCCAATGCAGCAGAATGTTTTTGTAATTTTTTGATTAGCTCTTCTTATTGTAGTTTCTCCAAGTTTTTGTTTATGTTCGATGTCCTACCTGGAAAAATTTCAATTGTATAGCTACCAAACTCTTCCATAGAATAGAGAGACATCTGCCTAGATGAAAAAAATTCCACATTAGATTTTTCTTGAAATTGCACATGATATATTCTGAAGATGATTTAAAATTTTCCAATGTATTCAAAATTTGACTATCTTCACTATTTTGAAATAGTAAAGAGAGACTGAATATCATCTTCATCATCAATCCATTCTTCGCCATCTATTTATATGATTACTTTTGTTAGAGGATATAAAGTAAATTTCTTTGTCGAATTACCATCAGAAATATATATGTCACCAAATCTACAGCTAATAAAAGCATAAGTTGTGGCCAACCAAGGTCTTCCTAATATGAGTGGGTGTCCTCCTAGATTATTCTTGGGAGTTAAGATCATGAAATCAATAGGATATTCCAAAGAATCTAAGGATACTGAAATATCTTCTAGCACACCATTTGGTTTGATTACTGATCTATCTTCTAGTTGCAGTAAGATAGGTGTGTAAAGAAGATTAGGAAGTTTAAGCTACTCCATAGTTTGTTTACTCGTGATGTTTATTGCTTCCCCTAAGTCAATCAATTTATTTGAAATTTCAATTCCATTGATATATGTTTTCACAATTGGACTTCCTGGATCCACATATTTTTGTATGGAAATTTTTCCCATCATAATGTTTGTTATTTTTCCTACCAGGTGAATTCTTTTTGTTTCTTTTGCTTTTCTTCCTAGTTTTTTTTATGCTCAACTCCTTTATTTTTTTGGCTAGAATTGGAATTTCTCTAATGGCTTGTAGCAAAGGAATTTTGATAAAGACATTCTTCAATTCATCTAGAAAATCATAGTTGGGCAACAAGATCTATTTTTCTACCTCTCTATTAGTTTGTAGTCTTTCAGGAAAAGGAGATGTAGAAGTAGATGTTGGTTGCTCAATGATAGGAGTTGTATTCATTGATTCTCTTTTTTTTTTCTTTTTCAATGTTTTGGTTTTGGAGAGATGTTCCCTCAAAAATTTTATTGACCTTTAGGGAATCTTCCTCAGAACTGTCCTAATCATGAATAACTATAGAAGCTATTTCCTTTTCTAATATCCTTCCATATCTTAGTTGAACATCCTTAAGATCTAGAGGAGTAATCACGTAAGTTGGAAATTGTTGTCCTTCTACCATGTAAGAATTATAAGGGTTTTTATTGTTGGGGTTTGGTAATGTTTGGGCAGGTAGCTAAATTGGTTTCTGCTGAAATGGCAGTAAGAGTTGAGGATTTTGGTTTTGTTGTGGAGCTTGTTGTGGAAATGGCAATGAAAGTTGAGGGTTTTGATTTTGAAGTTGTGGCTACTGATTTTGTTGCTGAATGTGTGGGGGAGGATAATTCCGATATGATGGAGGATATTGGTAATATTGAGAAAATCTCCCATAAGGATTTTGTACTCCTTGTGCCCACGGTTGAGATTGAGATTGAGGTTGAGGCCAAGGTTGCTGCCAATAATTCCAATTTAGTGGGTGATGAAGATACATTTGATTGTTAAATCCCTGATTTTGTGGCCCTTGCCAAGATCTTCTAGCAACAAAGCGAAGAGGTTCTGTATAATTTGAGTCTGTTTCCTCTTGAAAGACAACCTTAAGTCATGGGATTGAAGGGCAACCCTTGGTCTCATGGCTTTCTAAGAAAATCATACAAGTTTCTACATTTTTTGCATCTAAAGGGCATTCCCTTAGAGCATATTTTTTTTCTACATTTTGGACAAAAAATGGCTAAAGCATCAACCTTGGTTTTCTGCTTGTTTTATATTTTAAGGGTATCTAATTGCTCACTAAGGCTCCCTAGAATGTTAGTTTTAAATTCATCAAGCATATTGCCAATCTATGCCCTAGTTACAGATCCCATTGCAGATTTGTTTACTCTAACAAGAGAAGGATCTCTTGGCCCTTTCCCTATTTTAGATTTCCCTCTTGAGAGATGAACACACAATTCTCCTATATCATTTAATGGAAGTTGAGAGATATCTCCCTTTCCCATCATGTTAAGGATATCTATCCACTCATATCTAATGGCTTTTAATAAAAGAGCTTTCAAGGTTTCTTCATCTAAATTGTTCATCTTTGCTCTTTTCAAATTATATTTGGATATCTAAATCAAATCTTCTAAGTTTTCATCCTCTCTTTGCATCATTTTGAACACTTCATTTTTGCGATTGGTAGGCATGCAATAATCCAAGTACCTATCCAAAAACGCCTTTTTCATGTCATTCCATGTTCTAATGGATTGAGTGACTAACCCCATGAACCATTTCAAAGCATCCCCTTTTAGTGTTGAAGGAAAGAATTTAAGTTTTTGAGAGTCTTCTAGATAGTCGTAGGTTCTGCACAAGACTTCAAACTCAAACAAAAATGTTTCAGGATCCTCCCTTTTCAACCCATAGAAGTTTGGGAGGACAGAAGTTGAGATATATTTCATTGTGGCATGTGTTTCCTCATCCACTAGAGGGAATCCAAAAGAATTATCTATTTCCCTATTTTCTCTGCCTTCTCCATTATTTTCTCTACCTCTCCCTCTACCCCCTCCCCCAAACAGTGAGAATTCTCCATCTTGTTCTTCTTCTGTCATTATAGTTTCTTCAGAGTCAATATAGGGCTCAACCTGCAAGGTTACTTCCTTCTCCTCTAGTTCTTCTATTAATGGAATATGGGAGAGAGGTTCTACTTCTTCTTCCTCACTAAGTATTTCTAATTCTTCAACTATAATGTGCTCTTCTGTGGAGGTGTAAAAGGTTATTCCTGCTATTGGAGATTCGAAATTTTTCTCCCCTAGGACTGATTTGGTAGATGAAGTAGGAGATTCTTTTGATTGGATTTCTGCCTTTGGAATTCCAAGAGTCCTATGGCTGGGAGTATGAGTTTGGGATGGAAGTATGTCTTTTCTTGTTCTTGGTGGAGTAGGTGGTGTTGTAGGAATTGAACTTCTTCCCCTAGCTATAAATCTACCTCTAGAGTCTCTTTCTCTATGCATGTCATTTTTTTTAATGTAAGAGATAAGGCTACCTAGTTTCTCCAGAAATGGCGCCAAAATGTTTGGTCAATTTAGTGTCCTAAATTTCTCTACGTAAATTATCAATCTGGGTATCATAAATTGATGAAGTGTAGTGCATTGTTTGTGCTATATAACCCTTCTTACTTTGTTGTTTTTGTGTTTTATGTTGTTTTTGGGGTTTTTGTCTTTTAATCCCTAATGATTTACAATATAATTATCAAAAACTTAACTCTAACTTTTGTAAAGACTTCTCAAAATCTAAAAATGAAAAAAACAGAGCTTAAGAAAGACTTGGAAACAAAGTTTAAGTAAGAAATGAAAACACAGTTTCTATTCTCGTTTTACCATTATTTCCAAATCATGAATGAAAACTGAAAGTCAAATTTGCAGCTAATGTCTAACTAATTACAGAAATAAAAGTAAATGAAATACTTAGTTACTCTGCCTCTCAATTTTGGGAGAAAGTCTTTTTGGGATGACATTTGACGAATTATGTACTTCATTAATCCAAGAGAAAACAAATACAGCGATGTAGCAAAGACTCGTTGCATAAATGAAATGTTCAACCACTTAGTTTAGGATGAATTATCAACTTGAAGGGTTTTTCAGAAACATTCATTAACACCATGAGTCAGTAAACTAAAAATAAAATGGAAAAGAAAGTAAATGGCACTAATTAGTCTAATTGAGAATTTAAAGACTAGTAAAATAGTGAATGAAGTCAACTAGATTACATTACTGAGTTTCATCTTCTAAACTATTGATAAAATAAAAAAAGATCAAGCAAATGGAAACTACTCTAAATTATGTACATTGTTAATAAGAAAATGATGGAAATTGCATTATAAACATTGTTATTAAGAAAATGATTATAAACACTGTGAAAGAAAATGATGAATTTATAGTTAACAAGAAGAAGAAAAATGAAATGAAATGAAACATTTTTCAATGCAGGGGCCCTCTGCAACTGATTAGGCTACGCTTGCTCAATCAACTCCAAGAAAAATCCTTCAGATTTTCATAAAACATGTGTCTTCATATTAAAAACATGGACACAAAATGCCCAAAAATTACAGAGTTTAGAACTTCGATTTCACAATAAAAATATCACTATTACCACTAACTTCTTTGGCTCTTTACATAGGTATTTATAAGAAAATCCATACAAATGTTTGTGGAGAAAAACATGTTATAGCCAAACACGTAGAAGATAGATGTGTGAATTTCTTCCTCAGCTACTGGAGACATAAATCCAAGACATGGTTGTTGTTGGATTCGATTGTACAGGTGGCTATTGTAGTCCATAGGTATAGGTAGTTGTTCCAGATAATGCTTCCCATCACTATGAAACATATTAATTAACCATGAAAAAGAGTCTTCTTACCTTCGGTCTCTGCGTTTGACTTATTCATTGACCGTAGTCTTATGCCATCTTCTTTGTTGACATGGGCTAAGTGAATAGGACAGGGTCCATGTCACGATGATTTCCAAGTTGCCCATGCAGCTAGTTTCTCCTTCTGACATCTGGAACCTGTTAGAGCATGAAGGTAGCTGTGGAATAGCCGATTAGCTGTAGAATCGGCTATGTTCCATAGCTAATATACACAAATTTATTCAAACAGTAAAACACAAAAGCATAACATATAAATCATTAAATTTCCTCCTCAAGACAGTATATATCACTCATTGGTGATGAGAATGCATCTTTTTCATGGAAAAACAAAGAAAAGGAATGAGAAGAGTTGCTAGGGAAAGAGTAATTTTGAGGCTCAAGGAGATACAAGGGAATAAGAAGCTCCAGAGTAGCAGCAACGCCATCATCTTCAACACTAGATACCTACACACCAAAGGAATCATCAAAGAGAAATAAAAAAGGGAGGTAAAAATAGCATGCATCCAACACACAACAAGCATATCAGGTGAGTTACCACCTTATCAAATACATATTATGTGAGGGTAGGTATAGTGTGGTTTATGGGTATCACTTTAGGCTTCTTGAAGAATTGAGGTTTGGAGTAGAAACATCTCCTCACCACAAGCTCAATATACCATACTTCCTTCTATAATCACTGATAGATAAAAGCATAAAGGTGCATGAGGGAAACCACCAGCAGTTAGCTCACCATGGATTAATTAGAATCATCATAGAAGATGTCCTCCACAACCTTATAATTCCTATCCAATGGGAAATTTTCAGAGACATGCAGATAGAGGAAAATATCAAAGCCCTCACATATGACATTAGTCCTACTGTCAGTGGAAAAGATGAGGAATAAATTGAAACATATGGGGAAAAAGTAGAGGGGGAAGGAGATGAGATAGATGAGGAGGAATAAGAAGAGAAAGAGAAGGAATGTTATGAGGAAATAGAGGAAGATGACAAAGAGGAGATTGATAAACAAGATGAGGATCTAGAAGGAGAAGAAGAGGGGAAAACATAGGGAAAAAGGAAATGGAAAAGAGGGGGTACAAGACAAGGAAGAGTGACCTAGCGTGTCTCCAGAACCCACAGAGAGAGAAGCAACAACTGCCCTCACTGCTCTTAACACCCCTATCAAACAAAAAGGAAAAAGACAGAGGCAGACCCCTTTATATTTCAGAACAAGGAAAAGCACAAGGATAAGGTAGGGGAAACCCAAATCTCCAACCAAAATTCCCATTGTAATTGAGGGCTCACCTAAAGAATAGGAGAAAATGCCTCCTCCTAAGTCTTCTATCACCTATGTGAGAAGGCCTATAACTATATCCACCTCATCTAAAGGAAAAGCAATCCTACAAGATACACAACAGGACCTATAGGAAGCAAAAGCAATCCTACAAGAGACTCAAAAATTGGATAAGGAGGGAAGCATACAACAAGAAACTAAAGAAGATGACCCATAGTTAAGGAAACCTAGCCCCCAACCTAACCTTAACTCCTACTATAGATTTATTGAAGGGGGCAGGGTCATTCCACAAAATTTCTCTATTCCGTTATTCTTTGAGATTGAGAAGAAGAGAACCAGAACTCTTAGATGGATGCATATTGCCACGTCTGGGAGTGGAGGACATTGGTCACATGGAGGAGAAGATCAAGGAGATGGGTAGAGAGCTAAGTAGCTTTGGAGACAGAGAGGCCATAATGAATAATCAGTTAGAGACAGAAAATGCATGGTTGGAAGGACAACTGCAAGAAAGAGAGAATTAATTGGCATGCATGGCCAATCTCTCTTTGGAAGCAATCCAGTGTAGGATTCCAGCTAAATCCTATGCCATATACCTTAAGGAATAGTGGCTGCAGTTCCAAATCAAAGCCCTAGCATAGAGAGGTGCTATGTCATTTCAGAATTATAGACAGTTCATTGATCTTTGTGATCAAAGTACATTGGAAGATACAGCCAAGATGTCTGACTTTTATTTGCATAACATGGCCTTAACGGACATGAATGTATGGGATCCTAATGTGAAGCTAGGATATTTACAGTTGATGGCTTTGGCATCATGGACGAACCATGAGGAAGCAAGAGTTGTAGAAATGAAGAAGATATTAGCAAGAGAACAAACATAACCTCTTATGATCAAAGTTGAGCAGTCTAATGCAATGGCCCTCATCAGTACACATAATTTAATTTCAAATAATCATCAGCTTGCACCTAGGTATCTTGCTGCTATAGAGCAAGCAATTTCACATTTTGAGGACATGTTTAGGTCGTTAGGGGATGACATCATGCAATCTTTCCTGAGGATATGGAACACATTTCCATATAGTTTAAAGATAAGAGAGTACCACTCTCCTCAAACAATGAGAGAAGCACTGAAAAGGACACCCATGTACAAGAAATATATGTAAAGGCTCAAAGTCAATTCGATTATCTTGAGACTTAGTCCACCACTAATCTTAGGGATGCTAGAAGGAAGAAAGGAAGAAGAAGAAAGGAGGTAGTGGGAGGAGGTAGAAAAGAAGGCATGTTTCTATGAACAATAAGTGGAAACCACAATAGAGGCATGGGATGTCAGGGAGGCCACTAGAGCTATGAAAGACATGGATATTGATTGAGTTGCTCAAAGGATGAGCAACACTTTCAGTAGGGGGTGATGATGAGCCTCATCATTGGGTAATTACATGGCCCTTAATTTACCTCCTAGCATAGTAAAATCAACTCTTCTCACAACTTATTACATGTTTTGATTATATTTTGTTTAATGAGATGAGTTAAAGTGAGATATTATACCTAGTGGACTAATATGCATTGAATGGAGGTTTGGAAGAGAAAATCAAGGAATTTTTGCAAGACGACTTTTTGAAACTCGAATGGGACAAGGGAGAGATATTGTAGGAGGTAAATCCTCCTCATTTACTCCTCCTCCACTTGAATATTCCTCCATTAATCACACAAGCTTGGAGTGCAAGCAACCAAGTCATGAAGATCAAAAGGCAGCTGAGAAAGTGATAGACAAAGAGTTAGTTCATCTCATGTGTGGGAGCCAAGACTCCCTAAATTTAAGGAAGTCATTGGGGACTTGAGTTGTATAAGTAGAGAGGCCTAGAGCCTCATTAGGATTCAATTTTTTATTGCAAAAACACTAGTTATTTTCGATCTTGAGACTTGTGGAAGACTTTGATGTAATTTTCTGTTTTGGTAATAAGAATGAGTTTTTTCTTGATTCAGTACTGAGTTACTAAGAAGGTTGAAGCTCTTGGGTTAGGCCCAACCCTAGCAGCTAAGACTCCTCTTCTTGTATCTTTATGCTTAGCCTATTTTCATAGATTCATGCTTAAACTGTCTTCAGAAGTATTTCATTGCATAGCATAGATTTGATTAATTGTTTATTAGTTTGCTTCCATTTGTGCCTTACTTTAGTAGTAGGTTAGAAGGGATAAAAGCATCATGAAAAAGATGTTAGTAGGAGTCCTAGCCTCATCTCTTCCCTCTAGGATCATGATTTGAGGAAAAGACCCTTCTGCAGCCCCAAAGAGATAGATTTCCATTTCTTTCATAAGATTTAGAGTTTGTTGTACTTAAACTAGCATTTGATCATTTTTGCGAATGTATGATTTCATTGCCATCTCTTCTATCTTCAATCTTTCAGTAGATCTCATCCATGATTCCATTTTATTCAGCAGTATCCTCATGCATAACTTAGATAGTTAGTTCATTAATTTTTGTTTTTCTAGCTCATAAGAATTCTTCTTGTTTACGTGGATTTTTGGAAATTGCACATGTTTGATGCAAAGCAAGTGCTTCAAAAGTAGAAAGAGATCCCATAGCATGTAACCACCATCTAGCTTCATCCACCCATAGGAATTCCTCTTTTTCATCAAAACCTTCACCAATTTCATCATGTTACATAGAAATTTCCCCAAGCATTTTGAGCGAATCCAACCATCTCCTAAACTTGGTTTTGGGTTCTGAGTGATCCTAGGCCTCTTATCACTCCATTCCACCCATCAACCACCTTACCTAAGCCTTTCATCACCTCCAACACCCATCGTTTTTCTCTTGGTTGTATCCTGTAGAAATACATGGAATCTTATAGGTTTCTAGTACATTCTGTAGGTTTTCCAGTAGTGGCCTGTTTTCAGGCCAAATTGAGGGAAAAAATCTAGGAAGCCTTCCAAGGTCACCCAAGGGTCTCCCAATCCTTCCATCCATCCGTTAGCACCCATAAACCACTTTCCACATCACCAAAAGAGATTAGTTTTCACACTTGATTTTTCATGAAAAGCATAAAAAGACAAAACATATTTATTATAGTCATTTATATGCATAATAGTGATGTTTGATGTTTTTATATTCCTTGCTTAGGACAGTAGAATTTTGTTCATGTTAATTTAGAATTATTGCAAAGCATATATTTTTAGTAGTTAATTAGGAAATGGTGTGCCTTAGCATTGAATTTCAGTATTTTTCATTATCACAGTAGATCAGCTCTCTCTTAGAGTAGATTTCTATTTCTTTCATCAAGGAACCAAGCTTCTTATGAATCCAAAGAAGTCTGGTTTGAGAACCCTAGTGGTCTCTTCCCAGCTCAATAGTGAAAAATTGAAGAACCATCACTTTTACTTGTGTATACAACATTGCCACCTCCAATTTTGTACGAACCCCAGGTTGATAAAGTAAATCTGGTAGCTCCAAAGTTGCTACATTCTTGCCACAATACTAGTGCTCATCATTGTTCAATTGCCCGTTGGTGAGTCTGGGCAGCCTTGGTTGGACTCTGCCTCACCAAGAGCCTCACCAAGATAGAATTGTGCAATCCTGAGAGGGAAGGCTTTGTCTTCCTCTCAATAAATGTGCATTTCTACCTAGTGATTGTCCTCCAAGACTGTTTTGCGCATTTTTGAGGGACTGCTGGCCTAGAAGATTGTGCAATGTAGTCACTGAGCCTACATCCATTGCCAGATGAGATTGTGCATTGTGCAATTCCAGTAGTTAGTAGCCAGACTAAACTATGCATTATGTAGTTCTAGCAGTTAGTCAGCATCCTAGTAGCCCAGACTATGCCTTTCCCAGTCGTGGCAATTAGTCTCCTGACCTCTTGGCCGAAATTACGCAACCTTCACGATCAGTCACACTGGTATGTTGCAAGTCAGTTCTCAAGTTCATTTTGGTTTTCGACTGACAGATTTATTTCCATGAGTTTTACCATGTCTCCAAGTATTGCAAGTTTTCATCTGCCTCTCAACAATGTAGGTACAATGGTTTCAATAGAGCAAAGTCGAAGACACCATTTAGAGCACACCTGGAGATGTAGTCTGTCAAATGCCTATGAGCTTGCCTACTCACGAAGATATCAATTTGTTTGTAGATCGGGACATAAATGTATGACAACAGCAATATCACAATGAGCAGCATCATGAATAGCAGCTAAAGGAAACATATTGAATGCAATGAATGCAAGAGGAAGGTTATTGACAATACATAGGTCGGACAAAGTTGCAAGCTCAAGTAGATCCATTGATGATGAAAGAAACTTTGGAGACTCAAGCTATGACGTGACAGCGCAACATGAGGATTCCATGAAGATGCAGAATGGAACAAAGAAGGAGTTACATGTGCTGAAGTTGCACAAACAGACGAATGAGTTGCAGCAAGAATAGGAACAGCAGTGGGCACAACATGCACTCATGGATGAAACTGCGCCTATACAAGTTATAGATCTATCCCAATAGTTGGCACAGAGAAGACATAGTGAGAAATGTTGTTGATCACATGCAAGGGATTCAACATCATGCATGTCATTATGCGGACGCATGCAATCCAACCCATTCAGCACACTCATTAAGGCAAAGATAAGAAGCAAGTCCAACTAGAGTTGAACATGTACTTCAGCAAGTTGATGTGCATGACCAACAGCAAACACTTGAAGATGAACACATATGCTATGCATTAGTGTGTTTCTGGTTCAGTTACATCTAAGAAGACCATGCACATGTTAGCAGATGATTTGGATGAAGGGCCTGAACCAATGCACAATTGCAATGGAGCAAGAGTTCGCTTTAGAAAGATGTCACTATGGGGTGCATGCACACCATCAAGGATGACCAAGCTTGGCATCATCTCACCACCTTCACCATCGCAAGCATGTCAAAGATTTGGTTTCATCACAGCGGACTGAGTGTCAGTGATGTATTGCATGACTTGCTCAAGCCATGTTGTATCACATGATCACATGTGCATTGTAATGTAACATCATGTCAAGTGGAAGTTCAAGTCTCAATAGTTGGATGTAACAGTCATAGATTAGACAAAGAGTCATGAGGGTAGATGAACTTCACAAAGAGGAATGTCAAGGGTCACCCCAGCCTTTGCTATAAATAGTCCCTCATAACTCATTGTAGAGGCTTTTGGTTGGCCAAGCTTCCGATAATACTATCTTGGAGAGAGCTTGGATAGTGTTGTAACGTGCCTTGGCTTCTCCACTGCATGGAGCTATTTCATCTCTTTGGAGGAGTAGGCGAATGTGGCTGTAATGTTCCACTATTGGGGCTAGCAGGTTTACATGGATGTATTATATGACTGGAACTTACACTTCTCTATATAATAAGAGCCACCATGTTTCATGCATATTTTGTATTGTATTCTAGTTGTCTTGTTTACTCTAAATGGCATATGTATTTTCTTTCTTACGTACGCATGTATGGAGACTCATGCTATGAGGTGACAGCGCAACATGAAGATTCTGTGAAGATAGAAAATGGAATAAGGAAGGAGTTACATGTGCTGAAGTTGCGCAAACAAACAAAAGAGTTGCAACAAGAATAGGAACAACAGTGGGTGCAACATGCACTCATGGATGAAACTGTGCCTGTACAAGTTATAGATCTATCCCAATAGTTGGCATAGAGAAGACATAGTGAGAAATGTTATTTATCACATGCAAGGGATTCAACATCATGCATGTCATTATGCAAACTCATGCGATCCAACCCATTCAACACACTCATCAAGGAAAATACAAGAAGCAAGTCCAACTGGAGTTGAACATGTACTTTGGCAAGTTGATGTGCATTACCACTAGCAAACACTTGAAGATCAGCACATACGCTATGCATCAGTGTGTTGCTGGTTTAGCTGCACCCAAGAAGACCATGCGCATGTTAGCAGATGATTTGGATGAAGGGGTCGAACCAATGCATCGGTTGCAATGGAGGCAAGAGTTCGCTTCAGAAAGATGTCACTATGGGGTGTATGCACACCATCACGGATGACCAAGCTTGGCATCATCTCACCACCTTCGCCATCGCAAGCATGTCAAAGATTTGGTTTCATCACAACGGACCGAGTGTCAATGATGTATTGCATGGCTTGCTCAATCCATGTTGTCTCACATGGACACATGTGCATTGCAATGTAACATCATGTCGAGTGGAAGTTCAAGTGTCAATAGTTGGATATAATAGTCATAGAGTAGATGAAGAGTCATGAGGGTAGTGAACTCTCGCAAAGGGGAATGTTAAGGGTCATCCCACCCTTCGCTATAAATAGTCCCTCATAACTCATTACAGAGGATTTTGGTCAGCCAAGCTTCTGATAAGACTATCTATGAGAGAGCTTGGACAGTATTGTAACATGCCTTGGCTTCTCCACTGCATGGAGCTATTTCATCTCTTTGGAGGAGCAGGCGAATGTGGCTGTAACATTCCACTATTGGGGCTAGCAGGTTTACATGGATGTATTGTATGACTGGAGCTTACACTTCTCTATATAATAAGAGCCACCATGTTTCATGCATATTTTGCATTGTATTCTAACTATCTTATTTACTCTAAATAGCATATGTATTTTTTTTCTTATGCATGCATGTATGGACTATTCTGTATGATCATGTATGAATCTTTTTGAAATGTGTTGATTGGTTTAACCATCACTTTGGATTGCCAACTAACTTTCTTTCTAGCTTGTGATGCATCTTTGCTCGTGTGTTCCCTTCCCATCTGAGTACTGTTACAGGTTGCCAAGGGGCACACTCATCTCAACCCACACGTGTTAGAACTATCATGCACATTCCTTGACTCACTGCAGCTGACACACCCTTGCTACCAACATAGTTATGTTACTTGCCTCTGTGTGAAATCGCGGTCAAGGCAATGCTATACGACCCATTATTGGGACTCCTACACCAAATAGTCTAAGGTCTAATTGGGACTTCTTACCAAGGAGATCCCCTTACATGTTGGCAGGTTCAACACTATCAATATGTTCCTTTGAGGTACTCATATTGGGTAGCAAATTTAGTTTCGTTTAGGAAGAAGAATGGGGAAATAAGGCTATGTGTAAATTTCAGGAATCTAAATAAGGTCTCACTGAAAGATAACTACCCTTTGCCTAAAATGGATTGTATTCTGCAGAAACTAGTAGGGTCTTCCTGAATGTCCACGATGGATGGTTTCTTTGGATACAACCAACTTTTTGTACACCTTTAGGATCAGAAGAAAACAACTTTTACTACACCATGGAGTAATTTTATGTACGCCAGAATGCCTTTTAGCCTCATAAATGTTGGAGCTACTTTCCAAAGAGCGATGGATATAACATTCATTTGAGAATGAGATAAACTTGCAGTGATATACTTGAATGAAATCACTATTTTCTCAAAAATATATGAAGAACACATCAAACACTTGTAGCTCACTTTTGCAAAATGCAAACGGTATATCCTTAAACCCCAAGAAATAATAGTTTTCTTTAAGTGATGGGAAGTTATTGGGCCATATTGTGGAAAAGAGAGGAGTGAATATTGATCCCAAAAGGGTGGAGGCTATTAATAATATTCCATTGCCAAGGAATAGGAAGGAGATTCAGGTTTTCTTGGGAAGAATAATTTTTTTGAAAAGATTTATACTAAACTATGTTGAAATTGTCAAAGAAATCATAGAAATGTTAAAGAAGGATAGGGAGGTCAAGTGGAATATAGAAGGCCATGAGTCATTTTCCAGAACTAAAAAGCTTTTGAAAAATACCCAACCTTGGCCAGTGATGCAGGGTTACCCCCACTTACACCCATAGTATGCATAAAAATGCATAAACACATCTATCCCAGGTATTTAACTGCCAAAGGAGTCAAATATTATACCATAAATGGTTAAGGCCCCATCCATCAGTTCCTTTGTATCATAACTCAATCACCCTTCTTAAACCTCCTCTTGGGACTTTTCAAAAACCCTCAAGCCTTTGTTTATGATTCTATTAAAGTCATTCGTTAAATCCTTCCTATTGGGACTTTAAACTCCTAAAGCCCGCATAGATAACCTTTTCCTTCTTTACTTTGGTTACATATGGTTTTAACACATAAAACCCTCATCAGCACTTAATTCCTTATAAAACCTTTTACAATGGAAATATACGCCTAAACATACCTTTTTTCCGCCTTTATACTACTTCTGCACATTTCCCAAGGTTACCTTTATTTCAATCGGCTCCTCTGCGGGTCATATATACAAGCCTCATCACCCCTCTGATTCCAATATGTGACTATTAGAATCGTTAATATATGTTTCAGCCTTAAAAAGGCTTGGAACAACACTTCCATGAATACAAAGGAATTACATTGAAATCCCTCTCCGAAACATATAAGCAGATCTCAAATACTTTCCACCCACACCTATAAATTTATCGGGTCTGCACCTTTAGTCGCTCCATAGCGCTACTTCTCCGAACTCCGATAAGCTCAATCTCCAATCGCTGATCAGTGTAGCCTCTGACCAAATATTGATCGTCCATTGTATTCCCGATCCAACAGTCGAGATTGCTCCCAACTGTTTAAACGTGCACGCCTATTATCCATTGTCGATATGTACACAATAGAACCGAAGGTTTTTGTTGCTATCGGGTAGACAACAAGCACAAGGTTTAACTATCCAATAAAATGGTTTCCTCTCACCTCCGCTGCCATGCGTCATTTGATGAGTGGAATCGGTGCTCGTCCTTCAATACCGCTTATGATTTTGGGGCTGCTCAAAATCCACTTTCGCTGTTACAAAACCGCCTACCTCCATTAAAGTTCATTGATGCAACCTTTCAACTCTATTTCATGCGATAGGATCTGGACCGTTGATCTATAAGATCCAACAATTGATTTGCATTAACACTTCACTCCTTCTCTCCTCTTTTTTACTTAGTTTTTTGCTCTAAGTCTTCATTTCTTCTGTGGTTTTGCTCTTCTTCAAAGGTTCAACCTTTCTACTATCTTACTGCGTGATTCCTCCTGAGCTTGGATTTAATCCATCTAATGGATTCAACGACCCATTAAGATACTCTGAATCATTCTTCTCTTGCGTAGTTCTTCAGAACCCGCCTTCTTCTTCTACTGGTCAAGTTCCTCTAAGCTAAAAGCTTCTGCAAATTCTTGCTTCACAAATTCTCTCCAGAGCTTACTCTGTTCTTCAATTGGATTTAATGACCCATTTATGATTCTTCTAAATCATTTTCTCTTCTACGCATTCTATAGAATTCTGTCTACAAACCTGTTACAGAGCCTACAAATTCATATGAAATTCATTCACTCAATACTCTTTGACATATTGACACAGTTAGGAATAAATCTCTATATATATAAATATAAACACATGATTACATTCAAGACTCTGTGTCTCAAATAGGCTTGATCCTCAACTATTTGTGGACTCTCCTTGAGCTCTACCTATAGGCTTACTTTTATACCAAAAAGGTTCATTGAACTAATCCACGTTCGACTCCTAAATCTACTGAACTGACTCCTAAATCCTCTATCCTCTATGTTAACTTCTAATCTCCATTTAATTCCTAAGAGCCCTCCTTAGTTCCTCGAATCATGGAACTACTTAAAGGGTCCTAATTGACTTTAGACTCTTGTCATTATTGCCCACTCATGCCCCTCTTATTCGAAAGTATTTACAAGAAATCTCACACATCTAATTTATTCCTATTATATGCACTCAAAAGCCTAATATTACATTTATTCATCACTTAGGAATCCAACTTCCCAAAAATGCATGACCCCCTATGTCTACATAATTACAATGATTTTCTCTTGGTTTAAATGTTCCTGCATCAGACTCCCAAAGTAGAAAATATTCATTATCTCCTGATCATGTGTCTTTTGATCTTTATCTTCCTAGATCCCACACTTTGTTTTGTAACTATCCAAATGTCTTTTTCCTTTGCTGCTACTGCACTTCTGTTGTCTTTTGCTTCACCTTCTTCTCCGTGTCAATCAGGTTCAAACTTTGATTGATCATGATTCCTGTTGCTACCATTATCCTCCATTTGGACTACTTCATCATCAGTTGCCACATTTCTTCAATTTCTTTTTTCTAGAACATCTTTGGACTGGTCCATGTTCTGCTTCTTACTTCGGCTTCCTTCTCAGGTTTCTATTGCTATCCACTAATTCTTTAAACTGCTACTGGTTACTTTCTCTTTGTAGCTATTGGTTTACCTTTTCTTCTTCTTTTGCTCTTGTTCCAAATTTTTCCTTGCTTGCTATGCCGACTTCTATGTTGACTCTTATGCTAACTTTTGTTGTGACTCATATGATGGTTGCCTCCCTATCATCCTTACCCTCTTTCATGATTGAATCATGACTATCCAGCACTCTCTCCAACAATTTAACATCTATGTTCCATGGATTGAATTCTTCCATAGAATCTTCTTCTCTCATCTTTATTTGGTTGTTCATCTGTGCAAAATCTCCTCCAGTATCTGCAACTAAACCTTCACTCACAAAACACTTGTTGAAATAAAAAAACATAAGAGTTATGTTCCTCATCTTCCTTTGGCAACAATTCAGTTTGCCGCTCTGTTTCTTTCCTTTCCGTCAACACATCAAAATGCTGATTTGAATTCTCAAAAGAATTCATGAGACTGTCCACTAGTCTCTCCTCCACATCATCTACTCTAATGATGTCTTCTTGCTCTTCTCCACCATAGTGGACTCCTTCCTTTGTATTCACACATACTCTGAATTTCTCAACAAATATTCCAGTAATGCAATTTTTTTGTGACACTTCATAAGTATTTCATCATCACTTATGTTTCCTGCAATTATACACAAATTATTAGTTTGGAAATCATAAGGTTCAACAATCTCAACTGTTGCTTCACATGTCAGCTCTTCAGACTGAATTTCATCTCCTTCTTCCACAAGAACTTGTTCCTGTGTTGTCACATCTTCACACAACCATGAATTGTTAAATTCTTTCTACTACAATAAATCGTCGCTTCTCTCATTTAAGAGACATTCTCCATCCTCCTTTACTTCAGAGTTTTAATCTTCTGAAAGATACTTCTTCATACTTCTAACAGCTTCAACAGATTGCTCATCCTCTGCAAAACACTCCTTTATTAGTGTTCTTTCTCCCTTTGCTAAGTCTTTTGCATAGACTTCTTCCTCCTTAATATCTTTCAGTAGATGTCCTTCTTCCTCAATAGCTTCCCTATTTCCACTGTGCATATCATCATGGTGAATTGATGATCCTTTACTATGTTTTCAGCTAACATAGTCTCTTCTTCAAGTTTGCCTTCAATCTCTTGTTGTTTATCTTCCTCAAGAGCTATTCTTGTCTCACCATCTGCATTAACATTCTCTTGTATTTTTTTTTCATCAATAACATTAATCAAACTCATTTGATTACCTTTTTGAGACAATATACCTTCATTCTTCATCAGAATAAGATCCTGATTCTTCATCTCTATGATAGCTTCTTTAGACTCCTCCATAGACTTTTCCTTCTGTCTGCAGTCAAATTATTCTTCTCCTGAGAAGTTTTCTTTGTCACCTTTTACTTCTAGATATTCATCTCCTTTGAAGATATCTTCAAAAGGTTGCTTTTCTCTTGCAATACCTACCATTACACAAAAAATATTAGTTTTAAAAACATAAGGCCTTGTGGTCTCACTTGATGTTTCAGTCATCATGTCTCGTTGCAGTTCTATGTTCTCTTTATGACTCAGAATTTCTTCAATGGTATCCTCTTCAATCTCCTCAAGCCCTCCACTTGATTGCTTGGTATCTTTCCCCAACTGCATATGAGACCTATCTATCTCATCTTCTTCCAAAATAGAATTTAGATTATGCTTGTCTTCTTTCTCCTTTATGACAATATCAAAAAATTTTCCTTCACATGTTTCACCTGCAAACATACATTAATTTTCAGATTTAAAATAACCAGACCATTTTGTCTCACTTGACGTTTTAGTATTCAAGTCTTCATCTCCAGTCAAAATCTCCTCATGTTGTTTTGAACTATCCCAATAATCCATGAGATCTTCACTTGATCCCCATTCTTTAGCTTCAGTGTAGTCTTCAATTTCTCCCAGAATTTCTCCCTATTCTAGTTCACAAATGTACTCTTCCATTTCCAACTCAACTTCCTTGAGTTTTTCCCTCAACGACTTTACTTGATTTTGTTGTAGCCTTCTTTGCATCTCATGCCATTCCCCTGGCTTCTTCCTTAATACCCAACCTAGTCTCTGGTTTTCCTCAAGTATTCTCGTTAATGCATGAGTTGTTCTTTTAACTCTGCAATATCTTTGTAAATTTCCTCTTGACTCATCCTTTTGCCATTTGCCTTGGCATCCTCTTTCTTCATCTTTCTTCTATTGTGGCTTATCTCTGAACCTCTGCTATGACTATCAGTAGCCATCTTCTCCTATTCTCTCTTCATGAGCTTCTCACTCATCTACAACAAGCCTCTACAATAGCTAGTCCTCCTCGCTGCAATCTTACGTCACTAAGCTCTCCTCACTTAGTCTTTTGGTAAGCACGGGTCCTCTATCTAGAATCTCCTCTTAAGCAACACCTTTGCTCCTTCTAGGCTTATACAATCTTTCACTCTCTCTTGAGAACACTTTAGTTGTCCTCTCTATCCAATCTCTTGTTGGATTCTTCAGGTTCATTACCACTTCTCCTTCAGAGTGTTTTCCTTACTTTGCCTTCAAGAACACGTCTAGTTCTCTTCTCACAGCTTCTCTTGATGTCCTTTGCTGAGATGTTTCATCTGCAAACACAATCTTCCATTTCAATTTGAAACCAAACACACTATCTTACCTCCAAAATCTATGTATGATCTTGTTCTCCCATTCTTCTGCACTTTGAATGGATTGTCCTCTGTTTGGTCTCCAAGTCCTCTTTCCTTTAGAACTTGTACTAAGCAATCTTGCTCTCACTTTTCTTTAAAGAATCCTCTGTTCCTATCTACTTCAAGCCTTTACTGGAACTGCTACAATCTCCCAAGAACTCCAAACGTTCCCCTACAATCTTCTATTGTAGCCTCTATTATTCATCAATTAACTTATGCACTTTACCTTCTTTTATTGCAAAATCCTTTTCATAGGAAATCTTTCCCCGTCTGATTACAATTCTGCTTTGATACCACTAATGATGCAGGTTTACCTCTGCTTATGCCCAAACTATGAATAAAAATACATAAACACATCTGTCCCAGGTATTTAACTCTCAAAGGAGCCAGATATTCTACTATAAATGGTTAAGGTCCCATTCATTAGTTCCTTTGTATTGGAACTCAATCACCCTGCTTAAACCTCTTCTTGGGACTTTTCAACAACCCTCAAGCCTTTGTTTATGACTCTATTAAAGTCATTCATTAAATCCTTCCTATCGGGAATTTAAACTCTTAAATCCTGCATAGATAACCTTTTCCCTCTTTACTTTGGTTACATATGGTTTTAACACATAAAACCCTCTTCGGTGCTTAATTCCTTATAAAACCTTTTACAAAGGAAATATATGACTAAACATACCTTTCTCCACCTTTATACGGCTTCTGCACATTTCCCGAGGCTAATTTTATCGAAATCGGCTATCGACTCCTCCGCGGGTCATATATACAAGCCTCATCACCCCTCTGATTCCGATATGTGACTATCAGATTTGTTAATATATGTTTTAGCCTTAAAAAGGTTCAGCACAACACTTCCATGAATAGAAAGGAATTACATTGAAATCCCATTTCGAAACATATAAGCAGATCTCAAATACTTTCCACTTGCACCTATAACTTTATCGGGTCCACACCTTTAGTCGCTCCATAGCGCTGCTTCTCCAAACTCCGATAAGCCCGATCTCCAATTTCCGATTAGTGTAGCCTTCGACCAAATCTTGACTATTCGTTGTATTCCCAATCTAACGGTTGAGATTTCTCCCGACCATTTAAACATGCGCACCTATTCTCCACCATCGATCTGTACCCAACATATTCGACAGATGTTGTTGCTATTGGGTAGACAACAAACATGAGGTTTAACCATCCAATAAAGTGGTTTCCTCTCTCCTCTGCTACCACGTGTCATTTGATGAGTGGAACCGGCGCTCGTCCTTCAATGTCGCTTATGGTTTTGGGGTCGCCTGAAATCCACTTTCATTGTTACAAAACTGCCTTCCTTCGTTAAAGTTTGTTGATGTGACCTTTCAACTCTATTTCATGCGATATGATTTGGAACATTGATCTATAAGATCCAATGGTTTCTATGCACTAACACTTCACTCCTTCGCTCCTCCTTTTTACTTAGTTTTTTACGCTAAGTCTTCAGTTCTTCTGTGGTTTTTCTCTTCTTCAAAGGTTCGGCCTTTCTGCTGTCTTACTACGCGATTCCTCCTGAGCTTGGTTTTAATCCATACAATGGATTCAACGACCCATTAGGATACTCTGAATCATTCTTCTCTTGCGTAGTTCTTTAGAACCCGCCTTCTACTTCCACTGCTCAACTTCCACTAAGCTAAACTCTTCTGTGAATTCTCGCTTCGTGTTAAAATTAGCAACTAGGGCCAAACTCCATATGGGTCATCTTATTCATGGTTGATAATATTTTTATTATATTCCTCTTTTTGAGAGGTGTAGGATTTATCTAAAGATCATCCGATTCCGATAAGTATTTATGGAGATATGAATTTATTTTGATTATGGAATAATTATCAAGTCGACCAGCAACTCATGTAGGCTCAGAAGCCCAACAGACACACCTATTCATCATCAACATTTGTGTATAAATACAGGAGGTCTTTTCCTCATTTTGACACACTCAACTCATCACATCTCTCTCTCTCTCTCCTGCGCAAAAAAGAGGCTCTTCTCTTCTGGGCAGAAAGAGACTCTTCTCTCACATGTGTGGAAGGAAGGACACAGATTTAGAGCTGCAACTGTAGATCGAAAGTTTTACCAGAGTTGACCATCAATCTCCCTCTTAGAATTGCGTTGTAGGTGAACCTGACTCTCTGAGGAAGGTCGCATTTTTTGGTGAAGGAATCAAGCTGATTTGACGGTTGGTTTGCAAGATATTGTCTACCCTAGTTTAGGGCCGATATAGGTTTGTTGTTGTTGATGTAAATAAGCTTTATGTACTATTTCTCTCTGCTAAATTATTGAAGATAAAAGAAGATTTGATCAAAGGGTTTCCCCATATTGGTGTTTGTCCCTGGCTAGCCACCACATCTTGTGTCTCTTGTCTTTGCTTGTTTTCTGTCGATCATTTAATGTTCTATCTACACTTTACTTTATGTACATGTGATTGCTAATCTGTGGATAGTAAAAAGAAAAATAAGTAAACTACTCTAAGCATAGAACATACCATAACTTAACATGGTATCAAAGCTGAGGCGAAGATAAAGCCCAAGCAAGATCAAGAGCAATCACTGAAGAGAAGATTGGAAAGGCTATCCTAAAAGAACTATGGGGTCCTCAACACTCTTCCATGCTGAAGACAAGCTCTGTGAGAAGTCTGACTATCACAGATGGAAGATGTCTCTCGATCTAACCTTAGAAGATCAAGGAGTGCTGGACCATGTGAGAGGCAATATTGTTGAGCCTCCATCAAATGCACCCACTGCTACCAAGAACAAATGGAAAACCGGTGAGGTCAAAGCAAAGAAGATCATCCGAGACACTATCAACAAGCACTTGGTGGCCTACATCTCTGACCTGAACACCTCCAAGGAAATCTATGATAGACTGGTAATTTTTTTTAAAGTTAATGATGCAAATCAAGTTTTGTTTCTTTGAAATAAGTTGAAGAAAATTAAGAAGGACAAAGATGAGAGCAGCAAGCATATTTCTTAAGAATCACTAAGATCAAGAAGGATCTCCTATCTATTGGAGAAATTATCTCTAACAGGGAAATGACACTCTCAACCCTTGGAGGATTACCATTCAAATGGTATGTGTTTAGGACTACTCTTCTCAACAATAACGTAATTCCTGGTTTCGAGGAATTAATGGCAAGATGAATTCAAGAAGAAACAGGGGTAGAAGAGCAAGAAATTCCCATGCCTAAGAGTCCTCCTGCTACATTTTCTTCTCATGCCAAGAAAAGAAATAATTCTAGGACTAAATCAAAAAGAAAGGGTGGAAGAAAAGGATGATGATACATTTGCAATAAAACAGGTCACTATGCAAGGGAATGACCCGATAGAAGGGACTCTCACTAGGACGACGATCAAAATCCCTCTCGTGGTAATCAAAGGAATGGAAAATATAATAGAAAAGGTAAAAGGAGTTCTAGGAATCAAGGAAGAGGACAACCAATCAAGAAGGCAAGAAATTACAGGTATGAATCTAACACTATTGACAATAAGCACGATGACTATTATCTACCAGTTGCTCTATCTACCTCTACTCATTCGAACTCGCTAGGAAATTAGCTAATTGATAGTGGTGCCTCAAGGAATTTCATTGGTTACAAAGAAGTTCTCCATAATCTGATAGAGAAAGAAACCAACCTGGAAATTGTCCTTGGAGATAATATGAAATATCTCGTGAAAGGTGTAGGCAATGTCTCTCTTAAATTGAATCAAGGTAATACAATCCACCTATAGGATGTATTATATGTACCTGATCTCAAAAAGAACCTGGTGTCCATTTCGGCTATGGAAGAAAAAGGCTACAAGGTGGCTTTCAACGATGGCAAGGTACGTGCATGGAAAAATAATGTTAAAGATTCTTGCACTCTTGGGTTTCGAGTTGATTCATTATATCAGGTCGGAGGAAGTCCGCTAGGTGTCATGTCTTGTGACACATCTCTTCAGTCTGAATTATGGCATCGGAGGTTTGCTCACCTTCACTATAAAGCACTACTTGATGTAAGAAAAATGGTCACTGAGATGCCTGAGTTAAGATTAGAGCAAGAAGGTGTATGTCCTAGATGTACTGAAGGAAAACTGAAAAGGGGACCATTCCCCTCAAGCCAAAGCAAGACCTCTGATATATTGCAATTAGTTCACTCAGACATATCTGGTATGATGCTTGTGAACTCCTTGGGAGGATATTTATATTACCTCACTTTTACAGATGACTATTCTCGCAAGACTTGGATATACTTCTTGAAAAAGAAGGATGAAGTGTTCTCCTAGTTTCGACACTTCAAAGCCTTGATTGAGAATCAAACTAAGAAGAAGATCAAGATCTTAAGGACTAATAATGGGGCTGAATATGAATAATGAGTTTCATGACTTTCGCAAAGAGGCCAACATTAAGAGGGAGACTACTACACCGTACACTCCTGAATAGAATGGTGTGGCAGAAAGGAAGAACGTACGATTTCGGAAGCTATCCCTGCTATGCTCCATGATCAAAGACTTCCAAAGTTTCTATGGGCCGAAGCTACAAACACCACCTTATATGTGTTAAACCGATGCCCCCATCAAGCATTGGGTTCCAAGACTCTCGAAGAAATGTTCACCAGTAAGAAACCTGACATATCTCATTTTGGAATTTTTGGAAGCCCTGTATATTTTCATGTGCCAAAAGAGAAAAGGAACAAATTGGGTGCATCTTGAAAAAAGGAATCTTTGTGGGCTATAATGAAATACTAAGGGCTATAGAATCTATGTAGCTGGTCACAGGGAAGTTGTGATTAGTCATGATGTTACCTTTGACGAAGATATGGCTCTCAGCAAGGTGAATAATCTTCCTACTCTGAGGAGCTCTCAAGAAGCTAACACCAGGGAACCTAAAGAAAAGGATGATGAAACAATTCCTGATGTGGAAGAATCCATGGATCCGATTGATCCTCCTCCAAATGAGCCTTCTTCTTCTAGGAATAGGCCTTCATGGCTTAGGGAGCTACTTGATGATGCTAAAGGACATGCTGCACCCTGAGGAACCTTCCGTGAAAGTAAGAAACCTAACAGGTATAAGGAATACCTAACCATCCTTAGCACGATCATACAAAATGAGCCTTCATCATTCACTAATTCCGTCAAGCATCAAGTATGGAAGGATGCAATGACTGAAGAATATGAGTCTATTATGAAGAATGATGTCTGGGAAGTAATTCCCAGACCCCAGCACAAGATAGTTGTCACTTCTAAATGGCTTTACAAGATAAAGCATGCAACAGATGGAAGTACGGAAAAGTATAAGGCTCATTTTGTTGCTCATTGTTTCTCCCAGAAGGAAGGTATAAACTATAATGAGATATTTGCACTTATTGCCAGATATACCACCATTCGCTCGATCATAGCCCTTACGACTTCACAAGGATTGAACCTACATCAGATGGATGTCAAGACAGTGTTCTTAAATGGTTCGATCAAAGAAGAGGTCTACGTGGAGAAACCCGAGGGATTTGAGATTTATGATTGAAAATCTCATGTATGCAGGTTGAAGAAAGCTCTCTATGGGTGGAAGCAAGCACTCTAAGCATGGTATGAGAGGATCGATAGCTACTTGATGAAGCTGAGATTCACTAGGAGTGAAGCCGATCCTAACCTTTAATTTAAGGTTGAAGATGACAAACCTCTCATACCGATTCTATATGTGGATGACCTCTTCCTAACAGGTGGAGACCCTCTCATTCACAAATATAAAAGGGAGTTGGCTTCTGAATTTGAAATGAAGGATCTAGAACTGATGCACTTTTTCCTAGGGCTTGAAGTTTGGTAGAATCCAGGAAAAATTTTCCTATCTCAAGGAAAATATGTGGTGAAGATTCTAGAAAGATTCGGTATGGTAGACTACAAGCCTGTAACTACCCCAATGGAGCTTGGCTTCAAAAAGTTAAGCGGTAGTGCTGCTAGACCTGTTTTACGAAATGCCATTGAGTATCATCGCGTTAATGTTCTTAGTGAACTCTCATCCATACATATGCTTTGTAGTCAACAAATTGAGTCAACATATGGTTGAACCTCACCACATACATTAGATTGGTGCTAAGAATCTGTTGAGATATCTTCATGGAACGATCACTTATGGGTTAAGATACACTGCCAGATATGTGAGACTACTTGGATATACTGACGTTGATTGGGCAGGCAGTGTGGTGGACCATAAGAGCACTTCTGGGTGCTATTTCACCTTGGGATCTACTTAGATATCCTGGATAAGTAGGAAGCAAAATTCAGTGGCCTTGAGCACCGCCGAAGCAGAGTATATTACTGCTAGCATAGCCTCTTGTGAGGCAGTCTCGTTACAAAATCTCTTCAGTGAGATGTTTGGATTTACATTGGATATCACCGTGATCCTGTGTGACAACCAAAGTGGGATTCATTTATTATAGAATCCCATATTTCATGATCGCTCCAAGCATATCAATATCAGGTACCACTATATTCGAGATATGTTGCAACGAGGAGCAATAAGGCTCCAACATATCAATACAAATGAACAATTCGTCGACATACTGAAAGAGCCCCTAGGGAAAGTCAAATTCCTGACTTTCCGAGAATGACTTGGTGTCATTCAAATACCCTTTGATGAGGGTCCTGTATGATGTATTGAGCTTTGGGAGCTCCAAGGGGGGTGCATCGTACTTCTTGGAGTGACATATGACCACATGGTGATTCACCATCCCTTGGTGGTGTACATGTACACCCTGTGGTGACTATGTAGTAGGATGATTGTTTTTCCTGTGAGGTCTGGATGATGTGTTCTCCATGACGATTATGTAGTAGGATGATTAGTTCTCCTGTGAGACCTGGATGATGTGTTCTCCATGGTGATTGTGTAGCAAGATGATAAGTTCTCCTGTGAGGATAGGATTGATTAGTTCTCCTATCGAGGCATCCTACCCATGCAGTCTGGGACTCATGGGAAGTACCTTTAATTTGATCAATGAGCGGGGAAATGAGGATAGGGACCATAGTAGTACCGATGGATGCATCAATGTATCTATCGTACTCCCTATGCTAGGATGAACTTCATTGATCTAGGAGCAGTGATACTGGTCTGGGACTAGTGGTATGAGTTGTACCCACTATGACACTAACTTCGGGTCAGTTGAGGACTGGTCTGGGACCAGTGGTACACACTCTGAGACTGACTTTGAGTCAATGGAGGATGGTATGATACATCCTCGATCATTTCTTCTCCTTCATAATTTGGACAAAGCAGAACATAGCAGAGCGGAGTAGATCAGAACAGGGTAGAAAAAAACATAGTAGGGCAGACAGAATAGAGCAGAGTAGAGTAGGGGCCAAGCTGTATAGTGTAGTGAATTTGATGGATGAATAATAATGACTGACAGACAAATTGCAGATGGAGTTCTCCCTAGTTGAGAGGATTGTTAAAATTGGCAACTAGGGCCAAACTCCATATGGATCATCTTATTCATGGTTGATAATATTTTTATTAGATTCCTCTCATCGAGAGGTGTAGGATTGATCTAAATCTCATCCGATTCCGATAAGTATTTATGGAGATATGAATTTATTTTGATTATGGAATAATTATCAAGCTGACCAGCAACTCATGTAGGCTCAGAAGCCCAACAGACACATCTATTCATCATCAACATCTGTGTATAAATACAGGAGTTCTTTTCCTCATTTGAACACACTCAACTCATCACATCTCTCTCTCTCCTGCGCAGAAAAGAGGCTCTTCTCTCCTGCACAGAAAGAGACTCTTCTCTCACACGTGTGGAAGGAAGGACACAGATTAGGGCTACAACTACAGATCGGAAGTTTGACCAACATTTACCATCAGTCTCCCTCTCAGAACTGCATTGTAGGTGAACCTAACTCTCTGAGGAAGGCCGCATTTTTTGGTGAAGTAATCAAGCTGATTCGACGGTCGGTTTGTTAGATATTGTCTAGCCTAGTTTAGGGTTGATCTAGGGTTTGTTGCTTCTGATGTAAATTAGATTTATGTACTATTTCTCTCTTTTGAATTATTGAAGATAAAAGAATATTTGATCAAAGGGTTTCCCCATATTGGGGTTTGTCCCTGGCTACTCACCACATCTTGTGTCTCTTGTTTTGGCTTGTTTTCTATCGATTGTTTAATGTTCTATATGAACTTTAATTTATGTACATGTGATTGCTAATATGTGGATAATAAAAAGAAAGATGAGTAAACTGCTCTAAGCATAGAACATACCATAACATAACACTTCGCAACTTCTCTAGAGAGCTTACTCTATTCTTTAATTGGATTTAATGACCCATTTATGATTCTTCTTAATCATTTGCTCCTCTGCACGTTCTACAAAATTCTTTCTGCAAACCTGTTACAGAGCCTATGAATTCATATGAAATTCATTCATTCAATACTCTTCAACACACTGACACAGTCAGGAATAAATCCCTGTATATATAAATATAAACACATGATTACATTCGAGACCCTATGTCTCGCACAAGCCTAATCCTCAACTATTTGTGGCCTCTCCTTGAGCTCTACTCGTAGGCTTACATTTATAACAGAAAGGTTCGTTGAACTATTCCAGGTTTGACTCCTAAATCCTCTGAGCTAACTCCTAAATCCTCTATCCTATACGTCCACTTCTAATCTCCATTTAATTCCTAAGAGCCCTCCTTAGTTCCTTGAATCATGGAACTGCTTAAAGAGTCCGAATTGACTTGAGACTCTTTTGTCATTATTTCCCACTCATGTCCCTCTTATTCGAGAGTATTTACAAGATATCTCACACATTTAATTTATTCCCATTCTATGCACTCAAAAGCCTAATATTACATTTATTCATCACTTAGGAATCCAACTTCCTAAAAATCCATGACCCCCTACATCAGCTAGCCCATACTCTCAAAGGCCATTCCTCATTTTGACTTTTTCCTCTCCTAACAAAATGGTAATTTTTTTTATGGTGGAAAAATATCGAAGGACATGAACAATCGATTGCATTTTTCAGCCAGGTGTTGCAAGATGGAGAGATGAAGTATAATATTTTGGATGAATAGGCATATGCCTTGGTCAAATCCCTAAATTATTTTCTAATTTATGTCCTCCAATCAAATATAACATCTTAGATCCCTACAAATGATGTGAAAGATATTCTTGTGCAAGGTAATAGTGAAGGCGAGAGAGGCAAGTGGATTTCCAAGATTCAAGAATATGGCATGGATATCAAACCCACTACGTTGATCAAGGGGTAGGGATTAGAGAAAATATTATCTAAGGCTAACCTCCAAGCCTTGGGCATAAACCTATTGGAAAATATGGAAGAGGAAGGTAAAGGAGAAGAGGGGCAAAAAGACATTGTACCCTTAACACAAAAAATTTAGATGAAGTACCTCACCTCACATAGCTACAAATATATTGTCCATTATTTACTTTTTCTAAAGTACCTGGTAAATTTTGACAAAGTTAAATATAGGGCCTTGAGATTACAAGCCCATAAGTTTGTTATCCCAAATGGGCAGTTGTATTGGAAGGACCTAGTGGGTATTTTTCTTTTATGTCTGGTAGAAGAAGATATTCCTAAGGTGATTGATAACAACTAGAGATCAATAACCCATAATATCCTTAAATAAGGTTTCCATTGGCCCAACTTATTTGGTGAGGTTCACGCTTATCTCAGGTCCTATGAAAAATGTTAGATTTCTGCTGAGAAGAAAAAGTTAGCACCCATCCCCACGATTCCTATTTTTGTGGAGGAGCCCTTTAAGTAATGGGGGCTAGAATTTATTGGAGAAATATATCCAACATCCAACATTCAACACAAATGGATACTTACAGGCATTGATTATCTCATGAAATGGGTGGAGGCCATCCCAGCCAGAAATGCAACTGATGCAGTGCCCATTAAGTTTATGGAGGAGAATATCCTTGCTCGATTTTTCTGTCCAAGTAAGAATATCACTCAAAATGCTCAGGTATTTAAGTCTACCAAGTGTCTTCATTTTTTCCAAAAGTAAAACATCATCATGGGACACTCCACCACTAATTATCCATAGGTAAATGGTTTGGCTATATCTTCAAATAAAATTCTAGCAAGGATTATGAAAAAGACCATATTATAAAATCATAAAAACTAGGACTCACAACTGAAATTTTCTCTATGGGCCAACTGAGTTACTACCAAGAGGTCAACCGGGAAGTCTCCCTTTGAATTGGTATATGGAAAGGATGCAAATTTCACTATCCAACTAGCCATGCCAGTGGCTAAAATTTTATGAGATGTTGAAGAGGAGCCCAATCCTCTGAACATGAGAATAAATCAAACGGTAGAACTACAATAAAATAGAGGACTAGTAACTCAAAACCTAATTAAATACCAGGAAAATATGAAGTCTCTTTTTGACAAAAACGCAAGGGGAAGATCCTTATAGCCATGAGATTTCGTTCTAATATGGGATGTTAGGAGAGAGGACAAAGGAAAGCATGGGAAGTTTGATCCTTTATGGTTTGAACCTTTCAGGATATCTAAAGCAAAAGGAAATAATACCTTCTTGCTAGAAAATTTGGATGGTAAGGTGCTTGAACTACTTGTGAATGGGAAGTTTCTCAAGATTTATTTCCAGTATCAAAGAGGTCCATTTTTCACCCAATGTAGATACCAGTGAGCAATTTTACATACCATTAATGTTTTAAGTTCTTACTAATGTTTTTGTTTTCTATGTAATTGAATAAAATTACTCCTTGGCCAATAGATAGAGGCACTAATCTCTAGGTTCTCAATGCGTTGCTTGCAATACTTTATCCCCTAATGGAGTCGATGTTGTTATATGTCATACCATATTGAATTTGTGCCAAACGGTCCTATCTTTCATCCCTGGTATAGAGGAGGATTGGTGTAGTCTTGGTTGACTAACAAAAGGAGAGTTGCAATTCGAATGTTGAAGCCAAAAGGGAGAGCAGAAATTCGGAAGTAGAAATCAAAAGGGAAAGGTTGACCATCAGGATGATCATTTCAAAGAAGGCTCAACACTTCAAGACCTAAAATTAGAAGGGATGATAAGAAGTATATTAGTATTTTGGGATATCGAAGGTCCGAAAGTGGAGGCAACCTTAACGTTTTATTTAAAAGTGGACCTGAAATGGGATATTGAAACCCAAATTTTGGTCATTTTGGAACTTCAAAGGTTGAAATTTCATAAGTTCTAAATAAATGCCATTCATGAAGTCATGTCGAGGTTGTGAATAAGGGTAAATATAAAGGAAATAACCAAAAAACCAATGACCACAACAATCCTTTCTCTCTCCTTCGAGAAGACACCTGTCAGCAAATGATTGGCCTTGAGAAGATGACAAGGAAAATGATTTCAGCATGACATGACCATACAATGGACATGTGGAAGGAAGTTTCGACATTTTGGATGGCCTAATTGGGAAAATCCTCATGACACATGTCACCACTTAGGGGGTGTCACAAGGAAATGATGATGTCAATATGACGACATATCGAAGGTTAACATATTAGAGGTTGGAAATATCAGGTCTCCGTTATAAAACCGTTTTGAAAAGTTTCAATGAGAGAGGCTCCAATTTTGAGTAGCCTTTGGTCATGAGGACCCAAAAGAACCAAGGGCTCAGAGGTCATAGAGAAATTAAGTGTTATAAAGAATATCAAAGGAAGTGGACATCGTAACTCTATTCTAATTGTATTTTGAAAATATTACGATACTAAGGAGCTTTGATGTATTGGTGGCGCATGGGTTTGGAAGTCCAAAGAACCAAGGAAAGAGAACGATTACAAAGGGAAATAGGCCCCTGAAAGGAGCTCAAAGGCTTTAACCCCCAAGCACCGAGTTGTTAGTCATGGCACCCTATCCCATGGAGTAGAAACAGGAAGAGTGGCTAAGCTACAAGGAGCTAAAGGCCAATCAGGACTTCGTAATTCATAACGTTCTTTTAATAAAGTTACAATACATGGGCTTCAAGATCTCAAATGCAGTGTTGTTTGAAAGCCTTCGGTCACAGTGCATGGTACTATGGTAAATAAAAAAAAGGGAGTCTAAGTGAGAAGGAGCTATGGGAATCATAATATTATGATTTTGTAATGTTTTTTTTATAAGATTTATGGTATATTGAGCCCTAAAACTATAAAACAAAGAGTATGAAGGATGAATGGGACAGAAGCTATCAATTTTGTTCAGTCATAATTTAGTGCAAAGCACCTCTAACGCCACCACACCAAATTACAACATGCTCCAGAAAGAGGGAATTTAAGGAGTTAGAGGGAGAAAGCGAGTGAAGAAGTGGAAAATAATCGTGTTAGGAATATCATGACATCAGTGTGGCCAGATCATCATCCCATGACTAATCTAGCTAATGGAGCCCAATTCCACCTTAGGATATTAGAGGAATCAACATTAGAGATGTTTTTCCATGTCAATTATGACAACTCATGGTTTTTATTTTTTTATTAATTTCATATTTTCAAGAAAAGAATCAAGTCTATTAGGTAATCATTAGGACAACTAGGCCATTCGAATGCTTAGACAACTGTAGCATTCTAAGATATTTTATAGTTGTTGTTTGAGCCCTCCCTCCCTATAAAATGGAAGAGGAACTCCGTAGTAAAGGTTCCCAAATCCTATTTTTAGAATTCTGTGTTTAAGGGTTTAGAACTTCGTTTTCAAAGGAGGTGCCATGTTTGGTTCTATTTTCTTGTTCTAGGGGTTGTATTTGTTTTGTAGATTTCATAGGTTTATGCCTGTAACATGCATTTCATTTATAAATATTAATGAAGAAAGTTTCTTGTGATTCCATCCATTGGGATATGTAGTATGTGTTCTACCTCTATGTGTCATTTCATATGTGTATTTTCTTCTCCATAAATTGTGTAATTGTAGCTGCTAGATTCACTCTTAAGTCACAAATTTACTTATGTTATGTAATAGTTGATGGTACCTGTGAGATTGTATATTTATCTATGTTATTTAATAACATACGATACCTTTGATATTGCATATTTTCTTGCGTTATGATATAGAAGATAGTACCTATGAGACATTGAGTTGAAATCCTTAAAAGGTGCTCCATAATTTCTGCACTTCATTCCTTTTATCTTGTCATGATTCTACTGGGATTTGTTGCATAACATTCTATGTTTATCCAACCCTCTGCACCAATTTCATCTCTTATATTTCTCCTTTCCATCTCTGTTGTGATGACAAAGTTAAGTTGCACTCTTTGTGTCACCCACTAGGCTTGAACATTTATTCTTGGGAATGATATGTTAATTATGTGCGTACTGAATCTACCTCCGAGAAATGTAATTGAACCAAAATCTAAACCATTTCACATTTATCACTTGAGATGTGCTGATTTATCTTCAAGAGAGACTAAGATGTCCTAGGAACTAACCTCTCCTCAACGCTCAAGTTGTCTCTAGGAGCTAAAACAGAACCTTTCCACATAATCCTTTAGGATTTCATTTGCATTCTGTAACATCCTAAAAATTTCTTCCCTTCTTTCCTTATCTTTGTAATAGTGCTGATGCTTCTCTAAAAAATTCTTCTTCATTTGATGCCATGATCTAATGCTTCGCTTAGCTAGGCTCATGAACTGGTGTAAGGTTTCATTGTTGGGTGTGGAAGGGAGTAATTTTAGTTTTTTAGTATCAATCACACATTCCTATAACTATTACAAAGTATATAAAACATTAACAAGAAGGTTCCAAAATATTCTTGTGTTAGATCATGGAAATTAGGGAGAGTAGAGTGTGGGATATTCTTCATTTCATTCTTTGCATCAATCTCTGGTATGGGGAATCCAAAAATGTAAGCCTTCTCTTTGACTTCTTTTTGTGTCATTTCCCTATATTCTTGATATAGAGGTGCTTTCAAATATTTGGAAAATATAATTCCTTCAAAGTAGTATTGTTATCTGATCAAATATTCAGGGGACAAAATTTATGGTTGTTTATGACATTGAACAATATTTGATTCTAGGGAAGAATATTTGTATTTCTATTTAGCAAGGGATCTAGTTGTAGGTTTCAAATATCATGGTTGAATACACTCCTTCCCATCTTGATATGTTATTGTAATGTTGGTTTAAAGGGGATTTTTTAAGTTCTAACAAATCTACCCAATTTATCCCTACTTCTTGGCATTTAACAATCATCCTTCACATAGATAAAAGAAAGCAATTCAATCTAAGGAAACAAAAAATAAATGCAAAAGTTACTATACTAATGAAATTTCCTTGACAAAACACCAAAAATGAATGGCCTTCCAATTTTCCTTAAATTTCTTGTCAGAAAATGAAAGGGTTGTACATTTAATTGTCAATCTATAATTTGTATATAATTTATTAACTATATTTCACCATAAATACTTAATAATTTTATTGTGAAAATGTAGTTTTAGTAACCTATATTCTTCTAACAGTTCAATATTTATAGTGTATCATCAAGTAACCACCTAACTACACACCAAGCTCATAATCTAACTCAACATTTCTGAAATGTAAATGTTAATCTAAGTTGCAAAAAAGTAAATTCAATATTTGTAGGAAATGAATCAAACATAAACCAAAAGGTGAGTTGATGAAGTAATAAAGTGATCATGTAGGTTTTAACAAAGTGGAAATTGCATATATGAGATCCAATTAAAATCTAAACTTATCAAATCATTCCTCTCTTTTGAAAGAAACGAAATATCACTCAACTATTTAAAATATCAAATAATATAATGAAATCTCAAAATAGAGTTGGCACCAAATTGTAGAAAGAAGAATCCACAAGTTACAACAATGTAAAAAGAACAAAATCATAAAATAAATTGTAGCATACACAAAATATATCCTATAGGATTTGAAAAAACATAAAGGAAATGAGTTGCAACAAAGTGAAGTATTCAGATTGTAGAAATCTTAATTTGTCAAATTGTAGCAACATAAATGAATCAGATAAGAGTAATATAGAGACAATTAAAGAGAAATCATAAACTAAAACTAGATACTGATATCTATTGTACCTAAATAAGTAGTGGGCATACCTACTTAGATTGGCATTGGGTTAAGAAGGAAGGAAGATTCAAATTCTCTACATACCATTTAGGAAGAAATTGAACTTTAAGTTATAATGGAATTGAATTCAACAACTAACCATTCAATAGAATATTTGTACTCCCTATCTACTTAAGTTCCTATGTATCTCTCTCTTTATCCTTTTATATAGGGAATATTCTACCTAAATGGAATAATTGAGAAAGACTGATAGCCATGAGAATCAAGTTTCTCAATCCTAATACATTTTTTTCCCATGGATAGCAAGAATTTGAGTACATGATGACTCAATCAATTGTATGATAGGTGGCAAGGGAGACTACTTTCTCCTTGTCATTTTCAATCCTGAGAAGAATGGTTGTTATAAATACGACAATTCCAAAAGTGATAGTTTTTCTTTTGACTATTAAGTTGGCACAACCGTAGTGGGGTTGTATCACATTGATTTGTATTTGCAACTTTAGGTGTAGTTTAGAGTTACATCACGAGGAAAATAAATAGTTGAAGCCATGGATGTAAGAGATATTTATTGCATTATCGAGAGTAGGTGTTGGACAAATGGTCTAGAGTAGGAATTGTAGCAATGGGCCTAAATAGGAGTTGCAACAACAAACATGAATAGGATTTGTAGCATCACTGCGCATTGAAGTTGTGACCACAACACACCCTAAGTTGTAGCAATGCGAGTTGAAACAAAAAGAGTTGTAGCAATAGCTGTGAGTTGTGTAAATGATTATGAAGTGTAAAAACTTCCAATGAGATTCTATGTGATTTTTGTCCTTGTTCACCATGGTTAGTATAAAAAGATAAAAATTTTAAAAGAATGCATAAGAATAAGTATAAAAATGGAATATTGATGTGTTTGTGAATGGAAAGTGAGGAAATAAGGTTTAATTAGGAAAATGGAGGAGAAAAAGTGTATTACATGGGTTTTAAAAGGTTGTCAAATTGAGCACCCATCAAAATTGCAACTGCATTTTTTTCTATATACAAAGTGCAAATCTATTCCAAATTTTTCATCTAGGAGATCGTATCTAAAAATGCATGAATATAGGATTTAATATAATTCAATTATTACATATAAAAAGAAAGGTGCCAAATGAATAGAGGAAGAAATGCATATAACCATATCTAAAAACAAGAAGAAATTGCAGTTAAGTAGGTAATTGTAATTCCATGTTCACAATTTAGAGAAACTTATGTCATATGACCCAAAGGAGCATTTCAAGCTAAGGAGGAGCTACTGAATTCATATTCCATGAGGGATTGTTGGTTACCTCCAAATCATAACACAATAATAATCCTAAAGGATTATATGTGTAATATTCCCCCCTTAAGTTGAAGGGGTGTTTGTGAGTCTAAGAATAATTTTAAACTTTCCAAAATTTTCTCCTTATTTTTTTGGTGAAGATGTCCACAATTTTCTTATTTTAGGAAGAATGTCTTCAGTGAATAGTCATTTCCTCTACATGATATTGTTTCAATTGGTACTTTAGGTTGATGTGCTTGGTTTGATCATTGAATCTAGTATTTCTTTCCAATTTGATTGGAGAATTATTTTTAACCAAAAACGGGGGATTAACCTTATTTAATGATATTTCATCATGTTTAGTCATAAAGGGGTTTTTTAAATTGTGAAAAATAAAGTCAATATATTGTAGTATTGGGGGAAGGCATAGTGTACTAGGGCTTTTATAGGTATCGAGGGTATTAAAATGGGTATCTAGTAAAAACAAATATTTTTATTTAAAAGATGTATTCGGAGAGGGTTTCAAAGAAATAATTTTGGGAGTTATTTATCAATATCTAATGAAATTAGAGATATTCTTTAATATTTCATGAAAGCATGTGACATGTCAAATATTAACTGAGTGAAGTCCTCATGCAAGTAGAAGAGGAGTATAATTCACTTGTTTCTCCTATAAATATTACATTATTTTCATGAGTTACACAATCTACTTTGTTGATTTTGTAGCTACCACATATTCTACCTCTTTTGTTGAATCTACTAGAATCGACTATGTACATGACCTCCTAGAGATAGAAACAAGTCCAAGACTCAATATATCTTGAGGTTGGCACTCCATTTTATTTATCCTCATTGAACTCTATCAAGATATCTAATTATGATAAAATTATCCACCTTGTAATACTTGAGGCCAAATTATTGAGTTCCCCTTAAGTATTCCAAAACTCTTTTTTTGTGGCAGATCAATGTATTTGACAATCTTTTGCATAAACCTAGAAATAAACCCAACAAAAAATGAAATATCTCTTTTTGTGGTGGTAATCTAGATAAGACTTCACCAAAATTTGTTTTTCCTTGGTTGTATCCTTAAATTGATTCCCTTTTTTTATATGAACTTTAAATTATGTACCATTGGAGTAAAAGGAGGATTACATTTGACCATGCCAATCCCATCAAATGATTCTCTAATATTCTTCTTTTAGGAGATTAAAATATAATTTGGATGTTAAGTTACGTCAATGCCCAAATTGTAGTGAAGATGTCCCAAACTTATCATCTAAAAGCCTTTATTGAACTCATGTTGATTAGCCAGCCACAACTTGGAAAAAAAATCATTGAACGAATTTTATAGTAACTAATGGATGAAACAAAAAATAATATGTGAACCAATACCCCTCGTACTTTAGAATGATATTGTTGAGGGATCTTGGCTTTGTTCAACAACTATACCACATTGACTAGTACCTGGCAGGGGGACACAAATTATACCAATAGACCAACCTTTTCACTGCCGCTTTAGAGCTTAGTTTCAAAAATGGTCGTACTTTATTTTTTTTATCAATTAGGAGAGAGAAGTTAGTACTGCTACCGCTTGAAACCTGGGAGCATTTTGTGACCTAAGGCAGCACTAGGACACTCCATACATTATTGTGAGTTGTTGCTAGCCAATATATTAGAAAATAAAAGAGTTGTGTTTGAGCTGCCACTGGTATTGGGAGACAAATAAATACAGTGCTACCACTTTCCTTCAATAGAGAATCAAATTCTTGTTCTTTTGAAAATGATTTTTTAAAGAGGTATGGACCTAATTCCTTTTGAACTACACGTATCATACTTTTATGTTTATAGGCTAAAGTCTTTGCACATTTTTCCAGGATCCAAATTTGAACTGGTGGCATGAGGATTTTGAGTCCTCTGCTCTACAAACTAAGCTATCTCGACTCTTCCCTGTGGATCATCCTGGTAAAGGGATTAAATTGTGTCAACTGAAAAAAAGAAGAATAAGGTTCTATAATTGAAAAATGGACGGCAATTGAATAATTTCCAAATGATCTAATATATGTAGATCATATATCATAAAACGAATTGATCAATTGATTAATGTATCGACTCAGCTTGTCATAAGATGGAAACCTAAAGGATTAAATGGAACTAGATAAATACAAGTAAATCTAATGAAGGTATTAAAGAAGAAGGATATTCAGATGGGAGAACACTACTCAATAGTTCCATATCTAGTTGTAGAATCATACCATAACGAATACTCAATTTCACTTGGAACTTGAGCAAAGAGTAGTGATCTCTCTTCATGCAAGAAGAACAATTTGATCGGTATCATATTTGTATGGTCTTTACTCATTTTAGTTCTCCTTATTATTCCAAACAAATTGTGTGAATGATCTCGGTTTTTCTCTTTTAAACATAGGTACTCTTTCTAGAGAAATATGGGCCAATGAAGCATG
>APFE030533147.1:57835-75789 GCA_000404065.3 Pinus taeda
TCAATCTATTAGGAAATCCAGTTGACCGATAGGAGGTAGCATATCCATCAGTTCCATATGCATATACGGATTCAACAAGATCAACTGATTCTTTTTCATGGAATCAACGTATTATATTCAAATAAAGAAACATGAATCCTTCATTTTATCCATTCCATTCAGTTTTAAAAGAGAAAAAAGAAAATTGAATAGAAATAGAACTCAATCAAGATAAACAACAATACCATGAATGGATGCTTGTACAAATAGGGACAAAATTTGTTTGATTCCAATCAAATAACTGTATTGCGTCATTTTTTCCTGAGTCGTATAACTAGAAATACGCATGAATCTTTTATAGCTCCACCAACTGGAACAATTAGAGGAGCTCTCATGTCAATCACTCTCATCCCTCTCATCAAGACATCTGTAGTACTTAGAGATTCTACATGTTGGGATAATATATCCCATTTCAATTTGGATGGAATAGGATGAATAGTTTTCAACTAGTACCGAAGTTGAATTCTTAATCCCACCTTCAAATCTTGTACTTTGACGCTAGATGGTGAGTATGGATCCTCATTATCCATCGATACACGTTGTTGTTCAACTTATTTCTAGATGGTAAAGATGTTATTAACTGTGAACCTCTATCAAATTATTTACATTAATGGTAGGAAAAAATTTATTTAGAGCCAAACAATAGTCGAATGTCTCCCCTATGTGAGGCAATGGGACAAATCCATGGTGTGGGATTGTGCATAAGATCGTGCCTTTCGTGAGTCAAAGGATGGGATATGAAACACACATGTTTCAACACTTCCTGATTTGAGGTAGCCCCCATACTATCATAATAATGGGTATCGAGATATGTGCTTTAGGGCATACCATGGGGTAGATACCTCTAAAAGATATGAATATTCAAAATGATCAAATCGTTCAACATTTTGGGGGACTCAAATTGGTTTATTATTCTAGTATTGAATATAGTTTTTAATTCTTTAGAATACTTTTCAAGGGCTATAGTCGCATCAAGGTGATTAGATTTGCGCCAATGGAAACCATAAATTTCATCTTTGGCAAGGTTAAATGATGGATTTGTACTTGATTACAATGGGAAAATTATTTTTTTAGATAGAATATAACTTCCAATTGATAGTGACACTTTTATCAAGTCTCTTTTGGATTCCAACTCTAATAAGATCTTCATGCTTCATTGGCCCATATTGGAAATTATATATAGACATCTCAATGGGATTCTAACTCGGGAAGAATACCTCTTTGTAAGGATAAATAGAATTGATATATATTTAATTTGAAGATAGGTTCCTCACTTTGAGATCTCAACCATGTAAGAGTAAGCATAATAAAGCCAAGAAAATTCTCTTTAACTTAATGATATATTGTCAGGGTTATGTCCAGAATGAAGGATCCGGGACAATATCTAAGAGGAAAATGTTAACCTAAATCTAGTCTTCCTTCTTTTTCAGGAGGATAGAAAGGGATGGACCAAAACCCTATGTGAATGATCAAATAATTCACTCATCAGTTCATATATAGATATGTAAAGTTTTGATCTACCATTCCAGAAAAAGTAATCTAGGCTATGAATAAATGATCCATCTGAAATTGGTCTTTGTTGAGCATGAGTCCCAAAATACCTTTCTTTTTAGTTTGGTTGTACCTACAAAGAGAATAAAAATAGTTGGATGTAGTTAGTGAACACACTGTTGGCATTATGACACAAGTTTGGCACTATGGCACAGGTGTTGTCCTTGATGGCAATGTTCTCAGGTGGCAGATCACAGTTCAGGAAATCAAAATGGAAGAAAATAAGGTATACACAGGTTCCTCTCAGCAAATTCGTGTATACACGCGGTATCACCGATCAAAAAGTGTGTATGCATATGCACGCACTTTCATGAAGAAAAAAAGCACGTACATGTGGGAAAAAGTTAGGTTTGGTTCATGGTATTTAGTCCGACGTATTTGAACCTATGGTTTTGGTCCGTGGTATTGCACCCAAGGTGTTGAACCTAGGTATTGGGTCCCTGGTATTGGTTCTTAATGGTTTTGGACCATGGTTTGAGTTAGGCCTAGACTATAAAATGGCAAGAAGATCATTTGGCAAATGTATCGATTTAAGAATTGAATATCTTAAGAAGAGCAAGATCTGGAACATTGGTGATTGGTTACGGTGCATTGTTGCATCTGAATCAAGGAGGAACCTCAATGCTGCAAGATGGATAAGTTCTATTGATGGGTCAAATCTCAAAGCTTGAACGATAGTATCTTTGTGTGATTATGATCTATTGTATTTGACCCATGAATCGATCTATGAATTTGGAAATCTGGGTATAATTAATGCTTGAATACTTGAAAAGGGAAATATGTCTTTCATAGATCTGTACACAGGTTCGACGCAGCAAAGACGCATATACACGCAGGTTCGGTAAGTCACATAAGCGTATACGCTGGTTGGAAGTGATACAACTACGTACATACGCAGGTTTCAGTATAGCGAAGTAGTGTATGCTTTAGCTATTTCTATTTATTGTTGCAGTGTTCTGAGTTCAGAATTGGTGTCTGGTTACTGTTATTGATTTATTCTGAGAAGTGTTTGATTGATTCTATATTGGGTTGTACAAAGGAGATTGATTGTTACAGATATACTTGATGTTTGATTGATGTAATTCATGGATCCAGTTTGAAAATTTATGAAATGTGGTCCCTGGAAGAAAAGAGAAGGTTGTAGCCTTCTCTAGGTCAGCACCTACATACTAGTATCTCAGCTAGTACAAGAGCTAAGGGGATTGTAGCTCCCTTCCAGGAGAAGCTGGAAAACGAGAGAGGGTTGTAGCTCTCTACAGGTTGCAGTCTGCGTACTGGTAAAGGACTACATTAGTACAAAATTATTGTAAAAAGAAGTTTCTAATTGAAATAAGATAGAGACATATTGCAACAGGTGGTTTTCACCCACATTGGGTTTCCACCTTACATCTTGTGTTCTTTGGTGTGACTGTCTGCACTATTTTTCTGTTCCTGGTTGATGTCTATATGGTTCTGACTCATTGATTTAAGATTAACACATGAAGAATAATTAAATTACAAGTCTATGAGTTATACGTTGTTTTCATTAACTGAAGTTGTGTATATATGCTGGTTTCTCTAACTAAAGTAGCATATACAAATCTGTAAAAAAATTGAAAAGAATTGTTTTGATAATAATGATTCACCCCCCCCTCTCAATATTATTTCCAACAATTGGTATCTGAGCAGGTCCTTCAGGAAAAGCTTGATCGCTTGAAGGAATCTATCATCATGAGCTACTACGAAAAGGAGGCATCTATCAGGCCACCAATTTTTGATGGGAGCAACTTCGTCTATTGGAATGTAAGAATCACTGCCTATCTTCAATCTCTTGGTATAGAAGTTTAGGATATTGTGGAAACAAGATACACATTTCCATCAACAACTCCTACAAATGCAACTGGCAAGAAGTAGTATGAAACAAATGCAAAAGCTGTCAATACTCTATTAGAAAGTCTATCTCAATCAGAATTCATCAAGGTTATGCAACTAAAAAGCGCAAAAGAAATATGGGACAAGATCGTTCTAAGCTATGAAGGAGATGAACAAGTAAAACGAGAAAAATTACAAACTCTTAGAATTAAATATGAAAGTCTCAGAATGCATAATGATGAAAGTGTGGCTAGCTATTTCCTACGTATAGATGAGATCGTAAATTGTATGAAAAACTTGGGTGAAGAAATAAAAGAAGTTATTGTGGTTGAAAAGGTTCTAAGATCTTTGTTTCCCAAGTTTGACTCAAAAGTTTCTGCCATAGAAGAAAAGCAAAATCTACAGAATCTTACCATGTCGCAGTTGCACGGAATTCTAACTGCTTATGAAATGAGAAAAGGAGGACCATCAGACAGGAGAGAAGCTGCATTCAAGGCTTCAGGAAAAGGAGATTACTATGAGTTAGGACATATGTCAGAAGAAGAGGAAGAGTAAAATTTTGTCAAGAACCTTCAACGGGGAACTGGAAGATTCAGAGGTAAGCTGCCTTTTTCAAATGCTTTTCTTGTGGAAGAGTCGGTCATTATGCTGCAAAATGTCCTCATAAAGATAAACTGGACAAAGGTAAGGAACCTGTTAGATGGAACAAAAAATAGAATGTAAATAAGAAGAGCTATTACACACATGAAGATAGTGATGGATTGAGAAATAGTGATGAAGATGAACAAGGTAATGATAATAGACTTTTGATGGCTTTTGAAGATGATGATTTCTTGGATGCTATAAATGAAGAAGGACTTTATGAAGAAATATCTAAACTGAAGATGTGTTTAGAGGAAAAGAATATGATTATAGATACTCTAACATTCCAACTTGCTGAAAAAGATAAACACAATGAAGAGTTAGAATGTGAAATTGTGGGACTTAGAAAAGAAATTGAGGAAACAAAAGCCCTTAATCTCATATTTGCTAAAGGATCTGAAACTTTAGATGAGATTATCAAAGTGCAGCGTTCTCCTCTAATCAAGACAGGTCTCGGATATTCTGAAGAAGCATCTCAATCTCAAAAGCAAGCACAGAAGCCATCCACCTCAAAAAGTTATCTTGATGCAGTAAGGAGAAGTGAACAAGTTGACAATCGATAGCAAAAGCATAATGCAAATTACCAACTAAACCAGGGGCAATCTACTTCAAGGATGAATAGAAGCCTCAATCGACCACAAGTAAATCATTCTAGCCCAAGAATGGATGGAAACTACAGCCATATGGTTGGTAGATTTGGTAATCGCAGAAATTTCTTTAATGGCCAATGTTTCTCTTGTCAGAATTTTGGTCATAAAGTTTCTCAATGTGTTGCCTATAAGACCATCATGACTAGGGAAGCCCAAAAACAAAGGAGTATGACAGGAATCATGAAAAGAACCTACAATAACTTCTCTACTCTTGAAAATGAAATAGAATGTTCTATCTGTAACAATTTTGGTCATGAAGACTCTGAATGCAGAAGCAGGTTTCGGCAAACAACTCAGAAGGAGCCAGCTTTACTGAGTTCCAAAACATGGAAAAAGAAAGAACCACAACCAGAAAGATGTGGGATAGCCTTATATACAGAAGGATAGGAAAATCAATGGTACATTGATAGTGGATGCTCAAAACATATGACAGGTGATAAAGAGAAACTTCAAACATATACTGCCTTAGAAAAGGAAAAGAATGTCTCATTTGGAAATGACACCCCTGCATTCATAAAAGGTAAAGGTTCTGCTTAGTTGAAAAAGAAAGTCAAAGCTGGAAATGTTATGTATGTTGATGGCTTAAAGTATAATCTATTGAGTGTTAGCCAAATGTGCAATCAAGGAACTGAGGTAATATTCAGATCAAATGGATGTATTGTTCGTGAGCTTGACACAGGAAAAACAGTGATCAAAGTAATATTAACTCCAAATAATTTATACATATTCAAAGAAGAGTAACAACAATGCTATCTAAGCAAGAATGATGAACACTGGCTATGGCACAAAATATTGGGGCATCTTAGCTTCTCCCAGATAAGGAAAGCAAGCAAATATAAGGCGGTTCATGATCTCCCTGACATCAAAATTCCAGACAATACAATATGCAAATCATGTCAATTTGGTAAGCAAACCAGAACTACTTTTCCTAAGAAGGAAGGATAAGCTAGCAGGCCACTTGAACTTGTTCACACCGATATATGTGGTCCAACTAGGAAGAGGTAACCTCGAGGAGAAGAGTACTTTATTGTTCATTGATGACTTTTCAAGGATGTGTTGGATAGGACTCATGAAGTATAAAGATGAAAAGCCTTCAAAAAGTTCAAGTCATTCAAAGCTTTGGTTGAAAATGAATCAAATCGCAGAATCAAATGTCTCAGATCCAATCAAGGAGGGGAATTTATGTTAGATGAATTCTTTGATTTTTGTGAAGAACATGGAATAAGAAGGGAATTCTTAGCTGCAAGGACTCCTCAGCAAAATGGAGTAGTGGAAAGGATGAACAAAATGGTTCAACAAATGGCTCGTGCTATGCTTGATGAGTCTAGAATTCCTGCAACCTTTTGGGGTGAACCGCATTTGCCACTATTACTATCCTCAATAAGACAAATGTACGAGTAAATAGCACTTAGAATCCTCATGAAATTTGGTATGGTAAGACTCCCATGGTAAAATACTTCAAAATTTTTGGAAGCAAATGCTACATTAAAAGGGCTGATGAAAATCTTGGCAAGTTTGAACCTAGAGCAGATGAAGGCATTTTACTTGGCTACTCTCCCCACAACAAAGCTTACAAATTACAATAAAAGGCTTGGTAAAATTGTTGAAATTATCGATGTAGTGGTTGACGAAGAAGGGAACACTCCTAGGCAAGTGAAATCTAAAGACCTTGAAGATGGCGAAGACTATCCGTCAACATCAAATCAGATACATGATGAAGAAGAAACCCATGAAGCACCAAAAGCACTGATAAGGATAGAAGAAAAGACTCCATCCAGGTACGTTTAGAAGAATCATCCAGAATCTCAAATTTTGGGGCAGAAAGAGGCAGGTGTACAAACAAGGCGAACCATTTCAGAAGCTTCAAGTTATCTAGCATTGCTCTCCTCCACTGAACCACAGAATGTAAGAGAGGCATGCAAAGATGAATGTTGGGTCAAGGCCATGGAGGAATAACTCGAGAATATTGGAAAGAATAACACTTGGGAGTTAGTTCCTAGACCAAAAGATAAGAATGTCATAGGAACAAAATGAATTTTCAAAAATAAGCTGAATGAAAATGGAAATGTGGTTAGGCAAGAATTGTCTGTAAAGGGTATCCGCAACAAGAAGGCATTGACTTTGAAGAAACTTTTGCACCAGTTGCCAGACTTGAGGCTATAAGAATGTTCCTTGCTATCTCTAGCTTTCAGAAGTTCAAAGTATTTCAGATGGACGTAAAATATGCCTTTCTAAATGGAGACTTGGATGAAGAAGTATACATTGAGCAACCAGATGGATTTATCCTTGGAAATGATCCAAAACTTGTATGCATACTCAAAAAGGCTCTCTATGGTCTTAAACAAGCTCCAAGGGCTTGGTATTATCGGTTGGATAAGTATCTCCATCAACAAGGTTTTGTAAAAGGATCAACAGATATCAATCTTTATGTAAACATTGACAATGATAAATTGCTAATCCTTGTTGTATATGTTGATGATATCATTTTTGGTAGCAATGAGGAAGACATGAGTCAAAACTTTGCCTTGGTGATGCAAAAAGAATTTGAAATGTCCCTGCTTGGTGAGCTCACATATTTTCTTGGTTTGCAAGTCCATCAAAACAAAGACGGTATTTTTCTATCACAAACCAAGTATCTCAAGCAGATCTTGAAGAAATATGGGATGGAGGATTCGAAGCCAGTATGTACCCCTATGGTAACAGGATGTAGTCTCAGTGCAAATGCTGAATCAACAACAGTTCATCAACCAACCTATAGATCCATGATTGGTAGTCTGCTCTATCTAACAGGTACCCAACCAGACATTATGCATGCAGTGGGAATAGTTGGAAGGTTTCCAGCAAATTCCAAGGAAACTCATCTTCAAGCAGTAAAGAGAATTTTCAAGTATCTTCAAGGAACTCAAAACTATGGCCTATGGTATCCTAGAGGTACAGATCTCACACTTCATGCATATACAGACGCATATTGGGCAGGAAGCGTGGATGACAGAAAAAGCACTAGTGGTGGTGCATTCTTTATGGGGTCCAGATTAGTATCTTGGTTCAGCAAGAAACAAAGCTCAATTGCATTATCTACGGCTGAAGCAGAATATGTGGCTAATGCATCTTGCTTCACACAACTCCTTTGGATGATGCAAACCTTTCAAGATCTTCAAATCACTTGTACTCCACCTATCTCCATTTATTGTGATAATACAAGTGCAATCAGTATTTCAAAGAATATTGTCATGCATTCAAAAACCAAGCACATACCTATTAAATATCATTTTCTATGGGAACAAGTGTTTGAGCAAAATTCAAATTAGAGTATGTTCCCTCCAAGGAACGGGTTGTTGATATACTCACCAAACCACTGCCCAGGGAGAGATTTGAATATCTCAGACTGAAATTGGGAGTAGTTTATGCATCATCTTGCTGCTGAAACTTGTCTGTACGCTAGTTTCACATAGGGTATCTGCATATATACGCCAATTTATGAAGATACAGTCGCATATATGTTGGTTTGAAGACTTTCTATGGGCCAGGCTCTGGATGACAAGAGTCTGATTTGGGTCTGACAGAGACCATCTGGCACAGGCTTAGGGGGAGCATATATTCTTCTAATAATGCATCGTTGGCATTATTTTAGAAGATCTTGGTTCACTTTCAGCTGTTTTGATGGAACAAGTGTAGAGGGAGAGCATGGTTGCTGGTCTGAATGGTGATTGATAGATGCTGCTAATGATAGTTGTTATCATAATCTTGCTGTATATATTTCGTCTATGTGTCATGTATTTCTTTTCTCATCAAGGTCATGTAACAACCCTTCTTGGTTTCCCCACTATGCCTGAGATGAATGATGTAATGTCATTGTTTTATCTTGGTGTATCCCCACTTGGTTGGGAAATGGATGTATGTATGAGCCTTTGGTGGTAGCAAGGTCATTTATAAGGTATAAAGTCATGTTTCTTTTAAAGAACATCTTCTTGCAGACCTTGCCTACAGTCAGGGGGAGTTTGGACAGCACATCAGAACAAGAAATCAGGGGGAGCATAACCTTTTGCCCTTGATTTCAAAGGGGGAGAATGACTTTGAATGTTGGAAGGTTGCCATCAAGTCCAAAGGGGGGGATTGTTGGCATTATGACACAAATTTGGCACTATGGCCCAGGTGTTGTCCTTGATGGCAACGTTCTCAGGTGGCAGATCACGGTTCAGGCAATCAGAATGGAAGAAAATAAGGTATATGCAGGTTCCTCTTAGCAAAGTCGCGTATACACGCAGTATCACTGATCAAAAAGTGTGTATGCGTATGCACGCACTTTCATGCAAAGAAAAGCGTGTACATGTGGGAAAAAGTTAGGTTTGGTTCATGGTATTTAGTCCAACGTATTTGAACCTATGGTTTTGGTATGTGGTATTGCATCCAAGGTGTTGAACGCAGGTATTGGGTCCCTGGTATTAGTTCTTAATGGTTTTGGACCATGGTTTGAGTAAGGCCTAGACTATAGAATGGCAAGAATATCATTTGGAAAATGTATCGATTTAAGAATTGAATATCTTAAGAAGAGCAAGATATGGAACATTGGTGATTGGTTACGGTGCATTGTTGGATCTGAATCAAGGAGGAACCTGAATGCTGTAAGATGGATAAGTTCTATTGATGAGTCAAATCTCAAAGCTTGAACAATAGTATCTTTGTGTGATTATGATCTATTGTATTTGACTCATGAATTGATCTATGAATTTGGAAATCTGGGTATAATTAATGCTTGAATACTTGAAAAGGTAAATCTGTCTTTCATAGATCTGTACACAGGTTCGACGCAACAAAGGCACGTATACATGCAGGTTCAGCAAGTCACATAAGCGTATACGCTGGTTGGCAGTGATACAACTACGTATGTACGCAGGTTTTAGTATAGCGAAGTAGCGTATGCTTTAGTTGCTTCTGTTTATTGCTGCAGTGTTCTGAGTTCAGAATTGGTGTCTGGTTACTGTTATCGATTTATTCTGAGAAGTGTTTGATTGATTCTATATTGGGTTGTACAAAGGAGATTGATTGTTGCAGATATACTTGATGTTTGATTGATGCAATTCATGGATCCAGTCTAAAAATTTATGAAATGTGGTCCCTGGAAGAAAAGAGAAGGTTGTAGCCTTCTGTAGGTCAGCACCTATGTACTAGTATCTCAGCTAGTACAAGAGCTAAGGGGGTTGTAGCTCCCTTCCAGGAGAAGCTGGAAAATGAGAGAGGGTTGTAGATCTCTATAGGTTGTAGTCTGCATACTGGTAAAGGACTGCACCAGTACAGAATTATTGTAAAAAGAAGTTTCTAATTGAAAGAAGACAGGGACATATTACAGCAGGTGGTTTTCAGCTACATTGGGTTTCTACCTTACATCTTGTGTTCTTTGGTGTGACTGTTTGCACTATTTTTCTATTCCTGGTTGATGTCTATATGGTTCTGACTCACTGATTTAAGATTAGCACATGAAGAATAATTAAATTACAAGTCTGTGAGTTATACATTGTCTTCCTTAACTGAAGTTTCGTATATATGCTGGTCTCTCTAACTAAAGTAGCGTATGCAATTCTGTGAAAGAATTGAAAAGAATTGTTTTGATAATACTGATTCACCCCCCCTCTTAGTATTATTTCCAACACACACATGGGGAAACAAAGCACTGTAAGCAATGTAAATAATGCATAAACATACATAAACTAAAACTAAACCAAATAAAACATAAAATTGATTAATGAAGCATAAACACATCAACAAAAAGACATAGGAGTATAATGCCCCTTTATTGATTTCTATTAGAAGAGCTACAATATGAGATATCCAAACAATTGAAGAGAGGCATTTGAGCAAAGGTGCTCAAGATCTCTCAAAAAGGGACTCCTTTCTTCAATATCCTATGCAAAAATCCTCTCTTTCAAAGAAGCTAAGAGAATTCTCAATGATGGCATAACTATATCTATGATGAAATGCAAGATTTCTTAGCGAGAAATTTTGCCAGCATAACTTTGCCTCTTGTTTTTTGTCTTCTAATGGCCTATTTATATCAAATTTTGAACTCCTCCTTACCTCCATTATCTCATTAATGAGAAATGACTTGATGGAAGGACAAGAGGATCTCTTAGGGGCTGAATATCTCTAAGTTGACTTGAAATTGGCTGTACTAGGATGGTACATGTCAGGTAATCCCACTCCAAACTTGTGTGAAGTGGTCCCGAATTGCTGACTCGAACTTTGGTTAACCCACGTAGCTAGCAAAGATACAACCACACGATTGTTATTTTTTTCCTTTGGAGTGCCTACGGGTTTTTATTTTTTAAATTGGACCTTGGAAAAAAATTTATTTTTTATTTTCGTTATGTCTTTGACTAGAAGCGCTTCACTTGTAAATGCTATTGTTTGACTTTGAGTGTCATATGCCTTGTACAAATGTGTGTATGATTTTTCCATATTAACAATTGCTCCTTGATCTATGAGGTTAGGAGAAAGTGTATCGTTGAAATACACCACGTTTTTGTTGTTCCAACTGTGGGTCTAATGTGATTTTTTGAGAGATAATATATCACTATGGAGATGACTGGGGAGGTGTCCTTAATTGAGAAATCATAGATAACTAGTGTTATAAAAATATAATGATACAAAAGTTTCTATACAAGGTCGACACGTCCCATGCTCGCTAGGATGAGTAGGACTATCATACTCCAAATACACAAGAAATAATAATGTCAAGTTAGTGATGTGGTAGCTGACATGTTGATAACTGATGAAGATAACTACTTTTACCCTCAAGGGCATTTTTGACAAATAGGCTACTATGGGTGCCCCCTTTCATTTGAGCTAAAGTATTGTTGAAAGGGGGTGTACCCCTAGATGCATGGGTCTTCGATTGAATGAAATAAGGTGTGATGATCCAATGTATGATACTACCCTGACATGAAAAATGATGCTGAGGTTAATTTTTAGGGATATTGATGACATCAGTGGGAAAATGATGGTTCCCACTATGCCACCCGAGATGATCCCTACAAGATGGGAGTAACCGAGATACTACTTCAACTCTAGAAGATGAGTGTTGGTGTTGACAGAATGAAGTGCTAATAATTAGGGAGATGGTTCCAAAAAGTATTTAGTGCAGATGTTTGTGATGAGATGGTTCCATAGGCATGATGACGATAATTGATGGTATGTGAGGGATACAAAAATATGGTGCAAGGTTGGAGCATTGATGCAAGTGGTAAAATTGAAAACACTAGAGCTGAAGGAAGTGCCCCTGGATCCGGTAGGGCCTCCAGGGGTGAGGGTGGATAAATGATCGTTCATACTATCATAATATTGTGTGATTCAATGGTGATCGTGGAAGTGAGTATGAGATGATGAAAGGATAGTTGTAATCAAGGGTGACTTAGGACTGTCATCGAGTAACTGACACAAAAATATGGGTGGGATTTTTTTTCCTTAAAACGTTTTTTTGCACTTGCAAAAATAATATAAAAGTGGCTTGGGATGTACAAAAATGGAGACGCGTACCCCAAGAAAATGGTGGACCATGTGATTACGTAGGTGGAGGGGCCCCTTTGTCTAGTACCGATGTTGGGTTGGTGAATCATATGAAGTTACATAGATTGTCTACAGTAATATGGGTAAATAGTAGGGAAAGTGTAGCATATGGCGGTGCATGCAGTTCAATCCATATATGAACAATAGTGGCAGCCTGGGAGTGGGGTAGGTAAGAAAAATGCAAAGAAGAGAAGTATGTAGTTGATCTTCAAGGCATGTGTGTAAAATGGCTCTGAGGCCTGGGGGAATGGCCAGGATTCCCATAGTGTAAGGTGAACTATAAAATAAGGTGATCCTTGTGGGGTAGGTGATATAAAATGCCATGGAAATTTACCATGTGCAGGTGGAAGGTGGTGTTAAACATGGTCGACATGATGGATCCTATCGTTTATTTCAGAGAAATGATGTCAATATATGCAAAGATTTTGGAGGAAGCCTATCATGTTGAGTGAATAGTAATACCTTAACTGTCTAATGGTATCAGGGGAATGAGTTTATTGAGAAGAATATGATAACCTGTAACATCAAAATCCAATACACCAAGTGAAAACATCTATCCATAACAATATGGGAACTAGAAAGAAAAATGTAACAAAAATATAGGAAGGCAGACCTGAAGGGTTCTTTGAAAGGGTGGAGTTGATGTTTCTTTTTCCTAACTATTTAAGCATCTAGTTGTTTATCAATGTGGTTCTCCACTATGGTAGGACTAATTCCTAGTAGTTATGACTAAGACAATGCAAAGATGTCCCTATACTCTTGAAAATGGCTTTATATGACTCTATCACTTTTGGGGATCCAACATCTCCTATTGTAACTTCGTTGACTATGCCATGTTTAGTGGAGATATCTACCTTGATGGTAGGTGATATATTTGACATGTTATCTTCCTCAAATGCGTCTCATGTAGGAATGGGATCTTTAAACCAGACTACTTGTCTTGGGGGTAGAAAGTATTTTCTTTCTACTATGAAAATTGTGTGGTTTGGCACGTTAGTAGGAGTGAATGTCTTCTTGGGTAAAAAGAAAGATCGGTTATCCATGACATCACATGGGTTTTCAAGCTTTGTCATGGCCTCTAATATATATTCATCTGAATGAAAAATAAGGTCTAAAGGTGAAAGGAGTTTCTATAGGTCATGAGGATGATACTGGGATCTAGTAGTGCGGGTTGATGAACAAGAGATAGATTCATTGGTTACGGTTGTAGAAACCATGATGTTGATATTGTGCATGTTGCATGGGTCTACACAGTCATAGGTGGCACCATCTTTGTGTTGGGTGAAGTGATTTCAACACCAAAAAATGATGAGAAGACGACACAAATTAGGGTTCCTACAATCTAGGAAATAAATCATATGTGGTTCTGCATGTCATCAACATCCGATGGTCGTAAAATTTCTCTTATGGGTGCTTGATTGTAGCCATTGGTGCTAATGTGGTATATGATTTTTTTTTTGTAGCATCTCACGTAGCTACAATCAATGGGCTGGTGAGGGTTCTAGTGAAAGTTGTATGTCGCATATTTCTTTGTGGTTGAGTGTTCATTTGAATAGGTGAAAAGGTTCTAACATTACATTGTTCAAAATAAGCCCATATTTCTCAAAATTGGGGGAGGTTTGGGAAAAATAAAGTGATTGTTTCATGTAAAAATGTGACAAATATGGTGTTTTTACCTAGGTCTATTGTTTGGGACAACTTGGGGAACCTGGTGCCACTTCTTAAGTTCCCATAAATGGGGACACTAGTTAATCAAATGTATAGGTTCATCACATAAGGCAAAAACATACAGAGGTTGGGGTGGAATTGATTATGGTTACCTCCTCATATGATGGGAGGTTGGCTAACCATGGGTATAAGAGGAAAATGAGCATGAATTGTTTTCCTAAAAGCCACAAAATATGGTTTTGGACCCATCATCTACGACTGGCATGGTTGGAAACGAAGGCATCTCGATGTTGGCTTGAGAAAGAGATCCTAATTCATATCGACACCAAGGTATTTTGGGACAATTATGTGTATAATCTCCATACTCAACACATACATCACATCGGTGGTTAGTGCGTAATTCCTTACTACGCGATTGTGTGGCCTTTTCTCCTAAACATGGAGGTGGGGCAACCACCATTGTTGGGGCATGGAGAAGAGATTTTAACTCTTCTAACTCGGGGCAGAGATTCGTAGGGTGCCCTGATACTTAACATCATGCATAGGGTGGTGGTCCCCTAGATGAGGAAGATTTTATAGTTTCCACCTTCTTCCCTTTTTGTCTATCCCTTTTGTTGGCACCTACTAGTGTCGATGTAGGTGTATCTTGATTTTGGGTGGTTTCTTGAGGGGTGGCTATAGGAATGACGTTCGTCGAAGTAATACATAAGTTTGTTGACATGGCATGTGGGGTTAGATATTATGCAGGTATCACGAGAGACATATTTGGTAATGTTAGTGTTGTCATGACTTGGTGCAAGATGAAACTAGGTGGAGTATATAAGAAGGATGTCTGAGTGATAATGTATGGTAAGAACGTTGATTTAGCAATTGTAGTACTAGGTGTGTCTAAAACATTTTCTTGGGGATGCGATGTGTTAAATGAGGTCATCATACACATTAGGGCTTGGGGTGCTGGCTCAATCAAAGGTGGATCACCAACGTATGTGCTAAGGAGAGATGGGGCATTGAACATCCCTAGACTAACTTTAGTAAATAATGGGGCCAACTCTCTATGGGATCCTACAAAGGGTAACGCACCATCAGGGGTGGTAGATGCCTTTTTCTCGTAGTTTGTGATTTTTCCAATTATGATGATTTTACCATCATGAGGGAACATCATAATGTGAAACATGGAATATGCCATCAATGTCATGGCATACATATAGCTACAACTCAACAAGATATTATAATCTAGTTGTCCATCAAGGACTTATATTTCAATGAGAAGTGTTTGGTCGACAAGATCTACCGTTATGTTATGGAAAAGTCTTACGGGGGTTGAGGGCACTCGTCTTATGCTCTAAAGTTATATATGAAGCAACTAATTCAGGATACCCAAGTTTTTTCCAAATAGATTTTGACATGATACAAGTGGATTTGCCCCATAGATGATGCAATAGTGAATGGTGATATTCAAATGGTAACTGAAATTTGGAAAGAGACTAACGAGGGAAGGCATAGGGTAGAATTATCCAAATTGAAAGCCATCATGCATGAATAAACATGGTCGATTACACCTAATATGGAAAGAATGGATTTATGTTAGGTTGGCCATGTTTGCGAAACCTTCGCTACAGACATAGTAGATGGAGATTGAGTTAAATCATCAACAATGCTATAACTATGAGCGGGCTTTGAATTATTTCATGTTCGACATAGTGGCCCCTTGAACATACATGGAATAGTTTCTAGGGGGTCGAGTTAATGTCAAATATGTCATTTTTGTAGCAGTAGTTGATGAGGAAGGGTTGGTATATGGAGGGGTCCTGTAATCTATATTCACATTTTCAAGAGAATGTCTTCTCTAGCCATGTAAATATCATGATTGGTGGGATCATTGGCACTAATTCCAAAAAGATTAAGATAATATTGGGGGGCCTATTCATGCTGAGTATTCACCACCCCTTGTGTGGGAAATGGTTTTACATGATAGCAGTTGTTTCGTTTCGTCCTTCTTACCCCCTAGCTTCTTTCATGCTCTTTAACTAAAGGAGTTGAGAGAAATGGTGGGTGTAATGGCCATATTACCAAAAAATATCACAAGCATGGTTTATCCTTAGACTTGCAATCTTGTTTGGATTTTATGAGTTTTTGGTAGTCTGACCTTGGTTTTGGTTTCACTTCAAGGGATTGCCCCCAACCGTTGCTCGCAAAGGTTGTTGTTGGCTAGTTCTCTCCTACCTAGGTTCCCATTTTTGTGTGTTATTTCCTTTCTTCTTAGTGGAATTAGGCAGGTTTACCTTATTCCACCTTTAAAAATACTGATGTTGTTGTGACAAGGAAGGTTGAACAAAATTAGCCCCTACATTAGATTGTGTTGGTGGGTTATTTGGTTGGGGTGGTGTAAAAAGGAAGTAAGGATTCCTTTTGTCTTGTGTGTGTGTGTGTGTGTGTGTGTGTGTGTGACATGCATCTACGTGTGTGTCACACAAGAAAAAAAATTGGCATTTCGATTATGTATTTTATTTTTTGTAGCAATTCTTGCAATTTTTCCATAACATATTTCGTTAGGGTTTTCTGTATTATGGTAGATTATCTTTGTTTTCAAAAGAAAAAATGACCATATGATTGTTTCATTCCTCCTTATTAACTTAAATTTTGTAACCATTACATTAGGCCCTATTACACAATATGGTGAGGAACTGTTATCCTTCTTAGGATTTGGGCAGAGTTATGGTGTTAAAATCATAACAAAAACAACAAATCTATGATGAATAGTGCCTACGAATCATAGTCAGTTGATGAATGGGAAAATATAACCTTGGTGGTACATGCACCTCAATAGTGAAGCATGTGGCATAAAACTCTAATTGTATGTATTGCATCAACAACAAAATTTGGAAATTCTATAGTTATAGAATGCAAATCAAACCAAAACACAAAACATGGTTAGACATTAAAGGTAAATGATATTACAAAAGGTCTCTACCTTGAACTTAGCTAGTCACGTTGTTGTGGTGTAAATATTTATTTATTAGACTTTTTTGTAGAGTATTCATAATTTTAAACATCCATACAAGTACATAAGCTATAGTTTCCTTATATATAGCTAACATTCTTCTACACCCTATTATTAAATATTCCTTGATTTTAGAAGGAGGAATGTTTCAAGTGGTATCAGAGCTCTCAAGTTCAACATTTGAACTTAATGGACTCTATCATGAAAGGAATAATGGTAAAAGGTGAAAGTCAAACCTAAACTACTCAAAATCAAAGTGCTCAAAGAAAACATGCGTTTGATGAGACATTATGTAAGGATTCTGGACACCACATATCTCCACAATGGTATGATATTGTCCACTTTGGGCCTAAGCCCTCATGGATTTGCTTTTGGACTTACCCCAAAAGGCCTCATACCAATGGAGATATTTGTCCATCCTTATATACCCATGATCATCCCCACTTCTAGTCAATGTGGGACTTTGGTCGTATACCCAACAATCCTCCCCTCGAACAAAGGACCATCGAGCCTCCCCTCAAACGATTATCCATTCGTCCATTCTCTACCAACCAGGATTCTCCGCTCCAATGCGTTGGAAGCACACGCCTTACATGGAACACCACCTGCCTCTAGAGCTTGCTCTATCCCAGGTCAACTCCTCTTCACCGTGTTGGGAGCAGGAACGTCCATGAAGAATCCGGAGCACACCGCCTGTTTAACCGAGCTCATCCACGGATCCCATCGTGATATTACCGGGGCCCACCATCTTCGTTCGGCATTCCGAGGATTCATCCACTTGGCTAACTTCGGGGCATGGCTCTGATACCACTTGTAAAGAAATTTACCCAAGAACATAATTTAATTACCGGAGAATTACTGAGAGAAATAAATATAAAATTAACCAGCAATAACCATAAACACATAAATACACATGTTTATCCGGGAAAACCCCAAATCCGGGGAAAAACCCAATCATAATGAAATTTCATTATCCTTGGCCAAAACCCTGG